>JAQPZY010001670.1:3797500-3877500 GCA_029931535.1 Margaritifera margaritifera | reverse complement strand
TCCTCATCATCATCGAGTCAGGTCAAGCGTTGCCTGCTACCGTAAGTAGATGGTACTACCTGCGACTGTCATTATCATCATCATCATCTTCATCTTCATCTTCTTCATCATCATCATCTTTGTCGAGATCGTCAATTTTTTTCTCCATGGTCACTTCTGACATGGAGTTTTTTTCTACCTATAGTTCTACTTGAACATCATCCATCATCATCATGATCCTCCTCCATTATCATCATCATCGAGATCATCATCATCATCATCGAGATCATCATCATCATCATCATCATTTAGATCGTCATCCTCATCGAGATCATCATCAGAAATCGTCATCTTTGAGATCGTCATCTTCGAGATCGTCAACGTCGTTATCATAGAGATCCTCACCTTCGAGATCGTCAACGTTGTTATCATCGAGATCTTCATCATCAAGATTGTCATCATGGAATCGTCATCAGCGAGATAGTAATCATCTAGATCGTCTGCCTCGTCATCATCGAGATCGTCATCGTCGTCATCATAGAGAGCGTCAACGTCGTTATCTTCGAGATCTTCATCATTAAGATAGTGATCATGGAATCGTCGTCATCGAGATAGTTATCACCTAGGTCGTCCTCGTCGTCATTATCGAGGTCGTCATCTTCGAGATCGTCAACGTCGTTATCATCGAGATCTTCATCATCAAGATTGTCATCATTGAATCGTCATCATTTAGATAGTTATCATCTAGATCGTCTACGTCATCTTCGAGATCGTCAACGTCGTCATCATAGAGATCGTCCACGTCGTTGTCATCGAGATGTTCATTATCAAGATTGTCATCATGGAATCGTCATCATCGAGATAGTTATCATCTAGATCGACTACGTCGTCATCATCGAGATCGTCATCATCGAGATCGTCCTCCTCGATATCGTCAACGTTGTTATCATCGAGATCTTCATCATCAAGATTGTCATCATGGAATCGTCATCATCGAGATAGTTATCATCTAGATCATCTTCTTCGTCATCATCGAGATCGTCAACGTCGTCATCTTCGAGTTCGTCATCATCGACATAGTTATCACCTAGATCGTCTACGTCGACATCATCAAGATCGTCATCATCTTTGAGATCGTCATCTTCGAGATCATTAACGTCGTCATCATCAAAATCGTCATCTTCGAGAGAGTCAACGTCGTCATCATCGAGATCGTCCTCTTCGAGATCGTCAACGTAGTTATGATCGAGATCTTCATCATCAAGACTCTCATCATGGATTCGTTATCATCTAAATCGTCTACGTCGTCATCATCGAAATCGTCATCTTCTAGATCGTCATCTTCAAGACCTTTGCTAACATCGTCATCATCGACCTTGTTATCATCTAGATGGTCTACGTCGTCATCATCGAGATCGTAAACGTCGTTATCATCGAGATCGTCATCATGATGATTGTCATCTTCGAGATCGTCTATGTCGTCGTCATCGAGATCGTCATCTTCGAGATAATGAACGTCGTCATCTTCGAGATCGTCAACGTTGTCATCATATAGATCTGCATCTTCGAGATCGTCAACGTCGTTATCATCGAGATCTTCATCAAGATTGTCATCATGGAATCGTCATTATCTAGATAGTTATCATCTAGATCGTCTACGTCGTCATCTTCGAGATCGTCAACGTCGTTATCATCGAGATCGTCATCATCAAGATTTTCATCATTGAATCGTCTTCATCAAGATCGTCATCATCTAGATCGCCTTCTTCGAGATCGTCAACGTCGTTATCATCGAGATCGTCAACGTCGTCATTTTCGAGAGCGTCATCATCGAGATCGTCATCATAAAGATCGTCATCATCGGGATCGTCATGTTCGAGGGTCGTCATCATCAGGATCGTCTTCAAGATCATTAGGATCGGAATCAACAAGATCATCATGATCGTCATCATCGAGATCGTCAACTTCGTTATCATCGAGATCGTCATCATCAAGATCATCATGATCGTCATCATCGAGATCGTCAAAATTGTCATCATCAATATCGTCAGCTTCGAGATCGTGAAGATCGTCAACATCAAGATGATCCTCATTGAGATCGTCAAGATTGTCACTATCGAAGTCGTCATCATCAATTTTTTTCTCCATGGTCGCTTCTGAATGCGTTTTTTTGTTGTTATTGTTGTAGTGGAGGTAGGTCTTCAACAGTGGAAACAGTCTCGTCGTCAGGAATTTCTCTCCCTTCCATCGACAGGGATAATCATCATCATAATCATCATCATCAAAAGGGATTCTCATCATTAATCATCATCACCATCCATCATCATCATCATCATCATCAACAACAACATCCTCCTCGTACATTTTCTCTAGTCATAAATAGACTTCATCGTATATATATATATATATATATATATATATATATATATATATATATATATATATGAGAGAGTCAGGTCAGGCATCGCCTGCTACCGTAAGTTGAAATTGACGGTACTACCTGCGACTGTCATCAACAAGATCGTCATCATCGAGATCGTAATCATCAAGATCGTCATCATCAATATCGTCATCTCCGAGATCGTCATCATCACGATCGTCGTTTAGATTGTCAACGGCGTTATCATCGAGATCGTAATCATCTAGTTCATTAAGATCGGCATCATCGAGGTCGTCAAGATGGTCATCATCGAGATCGTCCTCATCAGGATCGTCATCATCGAGATCGTCAACGTCGTGATCATCGAGATCGTCATCATCAAGATCACTAAGATCGGCATCATCGAGATCGTCATCATCGATATCGTCAAGATCGTCATCATCGAGATCGTCAAGATCGTCATCATTTAGATCGTCATCATCAAGATTGTCGTCATCGAGATCGTCATCGAGATCGTCATCATCAGGATCGTCATCGTCGAGATCGTCAACGTCATTATCATCGAGATCGTCATCATTAAGATCGTCATCGTCGAGATCATCATCATCGAAATCGTCATCATCATTATCGTCATCATTTGGATCGTCATCGTCAAGGTCCTCATCTTCAGGATCGTCATCATCTAGATCGTCGACGTCGTTATCAACCAGATCGTCGTCTTCAAGATCATTAAGATCGGAATCAACAAGATCATCATGACCGTTGCGTAATACAAATTTTTAATTAGTTTTTTCAAGTTTATTTTTGAGAAACACGATACATAGTTTATAGTGAACTTGAAATTCAAAAATTTGGCAGATAGCGGTTTGCTCAAGTATGAGTGGAGATTTCACGATTAATTGCAATGAAATCACAGCATTTATATTTTACTGATGGAACAATAAAAGATGGAGTTTCGGTGTTGTTATTTCTCAAAATTGGAGTGCATCTTTTGAAAAAAAAAATAGTTCTATTCGGAGTCAATACTAATACTAGAGCTTATTTACAGTCACATGCAAGCAGCAGTGACGTAATACACAATGTTTTAGCTGGTCATCGAGTTATGTGTTTCAAACCTTTTGCAGTAATAGTTTATAACGCTCTTTCAAAGATTCATTATCTTCAATGTAAAGATAATTTATACGTAAAAGAAGTACATTAGAAAAGCTTTCTCTTGACAGTCATTTCCAACGCGATCATAAAAAGAGTATTTACAATTTTTACCCTCTCCCCCCCCCCCCCATTCGCGCGCGCAAACACACACACACGCACACACATTCTATCTGATCTCATTATCGATGTCTATCCCATTTTGGCCCCGGTTGTGCACAAGCTATCAAGGAGAGAATTTATATATATATATATATATATATATATATATATATATATATATATATATATATATATATATATATATATATATATATATATATATATATATATATATATATACTGGAGTTTGTATGATTTTCTTTAATCTATAACAAGTAACTGTTTCAATTACAGGCCACAAGCTGGATGTTGAAATCATTACATTATTGAGTCACGCTCAGGCTCTCACACTCAACATGTACGGTGAAGTAAGAATGCGACTATCGCGCGAACTTTGACTCCATCAAAAAGCTCAACCATACTTTCAGCAACCATTTTATCCTCAGTTTCATGGAGGAAGATATAAAAATGTTGCCATTAATCGGACTTCCTGTTTATCTATGAGAGCTCCAAGTATTATTCAAGCACCTGAATCCCCCATGCAGCAAAAGCTGCTGATTGAAGGTTGTGACATATTTAGGCCATATATGATTAAACATACAGATAAAAGCGTGCCTATAGTAGAAACATACATTTCTCAAAGAGACAGACAAGACCTACTATCTGATCACCAACATCTAGAGGAATAGACGGATTATTATTATCTGAGTCCTCAAATCAATATGATTCCTTTAACAAAGATTTGACTTCATCGGTGACAGGCAGAAAGAATCCTTTAAGGGAAGAGGTTATTGCGGTGCAGACTGTCAGAAGAAGCAAGTCTTTGCCTGTCAATGTCCACTGCAACATCCAAACTGCACAGCAACGTGAATTTAGAGGAATGTATGCAGATGATGACCTCTCGACAGCACATTCTGGTGATTCCACTGACCAAGGCATTCGTCATTTACTACGTCTCCCCATCTGCGAGGATGATGATTTACAGTATCCGATACTCAGAACTTGTAATAGGCAAACGATCAGTTAGCGTATGTTTTTCCAGTGGAAAGGAGAAATTAATTGTAACGTGTTATCAATGATTGTGTATAAACTAGTGCCTATAAATTACCTTCAGAAAAGGGTTTCATCGTTTTGGCAAAGTATGTTACTGTGTGACTGTAACCTCAGAGAATTAAGATCCATTTGAATCATAAAGAAGTCCTAGCCGTAATACATCCAAGAAGATGCAAAATACAAGTCCATGTACTGGAAAACTTTATAGAGGTTGTCGAATGACTGTTGCTGTTTAATTCTGCCTGTTCGTACCTTGTTTTTGTCTTCTACTGCTGGTGGCTCAAACTTACCTTTCCGAATATATCTTTTCATTAAAAGCAACCTTTTAAACAGTAGTATCGAACGTCTGCACGCGGTTTCCATATGAAAATCGAACTGGACATTCGGTTTAGCCGAGTATTTAATTATGTAATTGATAACAATGTTTTTGGCTGTGCAGATATTCCTAAACAGAACCACATTGTAATCCTCTATAGTAGTGAGAAAAGTGAGTCCCAAAAAGCTAATATCATGTACTTAACTCAAATGCACCATCAGGCACTAACAGGAACATTGTGGTAAAACTGTTTTATAAATCGTTGACTAGTTGGAAAAAGAAAAAAAAAAAAAACCCCGCCTCCTAAATGTATTGATCTGTGTTTCAGCATCTCACTGAAGCTGAATTAATGTTACCAGATATCAATGTTTGTTCTGTTATGATTACTGCCTATCGGTGTGTGAATAGTCTCTCCCCCCCCCCCCTCCGCACCCACCTCAGTTAAATATAACTTCCCATTCTTATTAATTTTTTAGAGAACACTCGGTAACCCAGTGCCTTCTTGTACAAAGACCGAGAGAGGGAGAGGTGCATATATTAAATAATGAGAGTGCAGGCATTTAATTAACCAGTCAACCATTCGCTTAAATCAGCCAGTTCATAAACTTTGACACATTTGCTCTCAGTACACTGTTCACTCGTTTGTTTTTCTTGGTTTACATCATCGCCAGGAGGGAAAGGGTCTCGTAGGGTCAAAATGATTATATTTCTCTCTAATTGTGGCTATCATAACTTCTATCCTCTTTTGAATGTATACTTGATTTGTCTGTTAAACTTTTGCGTGTATGTTTGTGCTGGTATTCTTTTGAAAACATATGTATTTTATGGTCCTACCACATATACACACAATTCTGTAATAATGAAATTCGTCCAAGATGGAGATACACTTGATCTCCGCCAATCGAGCTGCTTACTAAATGACAAGTCTCTGCATCGGTGATATCGAGTATTTATACGTTCCGTTTCGCTTCGGGATTTTGAAAACCACATTTATAGCATTTTATCAACTCCATATAAGGTAGTAGTAAATTTTCAATATCATGTTTGTTTCAGTAGTAAGGTATAGGAAAGTCCTAGACCATATCTATAAAAAAGACCACATCTATAAAAAAAAAATCAAGATGTTGAGGAAGTGGCCTCTCACTCAATGGTATTTTGTTTGTTTGTGTGCAGTAGCAATGTGTGTGATCTTCTTCTGTAGTGCACATATTGGGGATAGGCGTACAGAGTAGCTACAAAATGAGAACACGATAGAGCAATAATTCGAATTATCAATGACTCGTTTCATTTTGTTTGTTGTGCGAGGGTGAGAAGCTATTTTAAATTTAAGTAGTGTGTATATATTCTCATTATTTACGTACTGTTAGCTTTAGCAAAACTCATTCCTAATCCTCTATACTGTCTCCTGCTCTGTCTCTGTCTCTCTCTCTTTATATATATATATATATATATATATATATATATATATATATATATATATATATATATATATATATAAAAAGAGAGAGAGAGAGAGAGAGAGAGAAAGAGAGAGAGAGAGAGAGAGAGAGAGAGAGAGAAAGAGAGAGAGAATCTTGATATTTTCTTCTTTTTTTTCCATTGTGGTATCCATCTGTGTAATGTACTTCTTACCTGAAAAAGCTGGAGTTTTGTTTTCCAGCTGTGTGAAGGTTTGCATATACTCTCATTCAGAATCACCGGTCAGATATATTTACAGATGAAAACGAACACAACGTGCACCATTGGTACCTGTATTTATGTGCTTCCTTCAATTAAATGGTTTTATAGTTTTAAGGCACTCGACGGTTTGATAAATACCCATAAGAATGAAATAAGCTACCTTATGTTTATATTTATGTCAAGAAAGATGTACACATACTTCAAATTCGTGAAGAAAAATTTGGATTGTAATAGTGTCAGGTGGTTCGTCAATCAAGTGACTGCAACCAACTAAGTACTTTCCAATAGACCGTACTCAAATGAAATTGTAATTACCCCTTTAATAAAGCAATACATTTGATAGTACTGTTTTTCATTATTTGTGCTAGTAATCAATGCAACTATTTTAAGATTTTTACGTATTTCTTAAGATTGTGTTCCATACCAATATACATATGCCCGATTAATTAGGTGAAATTTGGTCGACTGAGAAGAATATATTTAGTGGGCATATAGCTGTATTAAAACTTATTTTCCTATTGTTAGGAGAAATAAAAGTGGTTTGATAATTTGCAGGCCAGTCTTAACAATGATCATGGTAGAAACATTTTCTCCATGTCTTTTGTTTTGTATTTGTATCCTTACGCTTTAGTGGGCTGAAAGCGTTATACCCTTCGTATGTCCGCGTCTATCCGTAGGTTTTTTGTCTGTTCGCAACCGCATCCCCTCCCAAAGCTCAAGGCAGAATATCACGAAACCCCGTACATAAGTTGGCCAATTCGTGATGATCTGCGAAAGGGCTGAGTTTTTTTTATCCTTTTCCGCCTGGGTCCTTGGTTTGAGTATAAAGTCCAATATACAATTAAAGGTGATTATATTAATTTTGTTCTGAATATTCTTTCAGCAAACTTTTTTCAATGCATTCATACGAGGGGTATCTGAAAAGGTCTGACTATTAATGCGCTGTACCACAAGGTCTTTTATTAGTGAGCAGTACGTCAGAGCATCCCTCAAAGTACTCCTCATGCACCTCTACACAATTTCTCAGTCTAAATATCCAAATATTAAATGTCATTTTTATATTCACATTTTGATATGTTGTTCATACCCTAGAAAACTGCACTTTCAACCGCATTGCGGCTTACAAAAGTCGTTTGCCCCTCAGCGAATCTTTCATAACGAAATTCAGACAGGAATCACTTGGACCTCAATCAAGGCTGTATATAGGATGTGACAAAGTTTGGATGCTGTACTCCTTCAGTAAGTCTGCCACGTCGGCGGATTTATGCATACAGTTGATGGATACCTCGGGTATCGGTGCGCAAACGGGTGGTTCGGTACCGTTCCGCAATTTTTGGCAACACGTTCGAGACATACAAATGTCCAGTGACAGTAGCAGAGTCGGGCACAGGTCCCTGGACGATCGGGCCTTTAGCATCGAAAAATAACGCATATAAAACTCTCTTGACAGTCCGACTACGTACAGCCAACGGTAGTATCTACTCATTTCCTCCAATCGAAACTTTATAATTGTTTCTTGAGTCGGGTCCAAAATTAAAAGGAATCCATGTTTCATCAGCTGTGATAATCTCATTCAAACATTTCTGGTCATTCTTTTCATACTTGGTGAGTAGTTGCTGGGCTATTTCAACCCAAGCTTGTTTTTGATCAGTCGTCAACAAATGCGGAACTTATCTTGCACAAACCTATCTGAGCTTCAGATGATTCTTAAGTATATTGAAAAGAACTGACAAAATAATGCCCGTGATGGTATAAATATCTTCAACTGTGTATCGAGCATCTTCATCATCAATTACTCTCTTCACAGCAGTCACTTCCCTCATCAAATGCAGGCAACAATCTTGCGGAACGTGGGTCATCTTCCGTGAATTCACGACCATCTTTAAAACGACGAAAACATCTCACAATTGTACTTTATGACAGAGAATTACATCCGTAAACTGTATCCAAGTCGGCCTTGATTTCAGTCTGAGATAACCGTAACAGCGGCTGTATTCTACAGCAAGCTCTGTGCTCAGTATTATAATTGTTTTCCGACGACATTTTTAGGTCACTGTCATTTACCTATGTTAAATCACACTCATATAACTGCAGATTTCCGGCGTGCTGAATGTGTAGCCCCATATCATTTTATAGAACGTTATTTTGTCTATCAATAAGCGTTACATTTACTGATAAGTTGAAAGAAACAAACAAACAAACAAAAAAAAAAAAAAAAAAACCATAACAAAAAATTCAGAACTCTTACTTTTCTAATACCACTAGCTATCAGAAGGACACGTATAGCAGTATATGTAAAGGATTTGTTTTATCTACGACGCCTAGTTCACGGTCAGGAGTGGTTGTGGTGTGGGGTTACAAAGAGAGCAAGAAAACATGCATTTAAAAACTCCCGGGATTTGACATAGCGACCCATTGAAACAGATCTCTTCTTTATTCAATACTTTTTTTGGGGGAAAAAAAACAAACTAAATGAACCATAGTATTCCTAACTAAAGGTAAACCAAACGACTCTTATCCGAAACATCAAATAATAATTTTGTCACGGTCATATTATGGCTGTTTCACAACGGTGCAAAGTTTTACAGGCAGTTCTCCGTGTTGGCATTTTAAGTGCCAATCAAAACTTTGTTTTTCGTTTGAATCATTAGCGTGAGTCAAATCAACAAATTGAAAACTCAAGTTTTACTGTTTCTCTTTTGTCATTATTTATTATATATTTCTTAAACTGACTTCTATGAAGTCTCAGCTTTAATAAATACCTCAAAGGTATTACATTTTAAGCTATTTGTTTAAATCATATGTTTATTTTAACCATTGTCTGGGCACTTAGATCGATATGTTCAGTATTAAATCGACATTAATATAGTACAGGTTAACTAAACACTTAGACTAAAGTTATTAGCCGTCGACTACATGACGTTCCCAAATCGTAACACAATCAACACTTTCTCCGAGGCGATGTACCATTCCAATAGATCAGAGGTCATATTGGAAAAAAATGCCTTACACTCGACGTATGATCGGAACAGGCCTCGGCCATTTCCGTCAAGTCGAGAATTCTGGACTTGACGGAAAAGGCTTACGTTGTTCCGATTGTCTCGATTTAGTGTTTATTCCAATGCAATAGAACAATTTGAAATACACGAAATTTGCGCGAATAATTGGTCCCATTTACAATAAAAAGAAGCTTTTACAAAAAATGTATTTGCCGAAGTTGCCAATAAATGTAGGCCGTTTTGGTTTTGCTAGTGAAGTCTGACCTATTCCACAGGAACATAACACTCATGGAGTGTATTAATTGATCTTTACAACACGCTGTCGATGGTTCAGATGTTGGTTAATCTGGTCTATTAGGTGAAGAAAACCAAAAAAAAACTTGTAGGATAATATTGACATTGCATGAGCTACCACAAATTCTTGTACATTTTGAAAGCTGGGATCAAACCCGTAACCTTAGAGATGCAAGAGAGCGTGCTATCTATGTGCAATCCAAGCCCAACGGGCCCATTAACGATCAACAGTACAGGTTTATAATGGTCTGCTCAAATATTTAAATTTAAATAAATAATGCGTGAATTATATATCACGTTCATTAAAATTAACTTGACCTTAGGCAGTTAATTTGTGATTCGCACATAGTGTATGCGTACGCATATAGTTATGGTTTCAAGAGTATATTATCGCCTCTGTGCTCTTTAGACCAGTGATGAATTTCCAGTTTATAGCCATTAATAAATGGGAAAATAACGAGAACAAATATTTATATTCTCTGTTTAATCTAGATTGTCGTAAAGCATAACATGTTACACAATTTTATCGAAATTCCCTCTGCATTCCCCACTCTCTCTCTCTCTCTTTCTCTCTCTCTCTCACACACACACACACATACACACACACACACACACACAAGGAACACAAATACGTGGAAACCTGTGATGTGAGAGAGAGAGAGAGAGAGAGAGAGAGAGAGAGAGAGAGAGAGAGAGAGAGAGAGAGGTTTTGGGAATCATTTGAGCTGGATGGATAAAAATGTTGAAGTAGGTATGTGTATATAGGATTTTTCTAAAATGTTACACGATACCAATAACCCAAAGTTGCATAAAAGCTGTCAAGACAAGAGGGTTGTACTGTAAATATTCCCCTAGTGGCATACAACTGCCTAATCTATTTTATGTTTTGTTTTGCTTTTGGTTTTCACCGCACAGCACGGGTGTAAAACAGATGTGTTAATATTTAGGGACTGAACACTGAATTTTCGGTAGGGGCCCACAAGGGGCGTGGGGGAATAAATGTCTTGATCTTGATCATGAAATTGATTAGTTCGGTGCTACATCATAATGGCATTTTTGCACCGCGCTGCGTCAACCTTTACAAGAAGAACTTATTTTAGACAAATAGGTCCATACTAATTTTGAAAACTTTCAAATTGGTTTTTCTGAGGATTCGGCAGTTGTGATTAATATTTGTGGTAACGATATCCAGTGTTTGGTTGTTTTGGGGAAAAAGCCGAATTTGTAACCATCAGTTCGTGCGTATATTATCATATACCAATATTCATGTTGATTTCTACTGATTCTTTTTGGTTTGATTAAATTATGGCTTGGTATTCTTGCTTTGTTTTTCAAACCTTTGTAGAAAAAAATATTAATATAGTTTCCAGTCTACGTTTCTTTTAGTGGTTCCCAGGACAACTTATTCAAAATTTATGTCATACCTGACTGCTCGCTTTTGAAGTTTTTCAATTTCATCTTCTCAAACCTGCAAATGGGGGTCCCAAACTGTACACGCATCCTGTAAAATAGGTCTAACAAAACCCTTGAAAGCTAATTCTTTCGCATTTTGTGGGCAAGATGACAAGTTGCATCTTAATGCTTTGGTGCATACTTCTTGAATTTGAAGGTTCCATATCAGATCAATAGGGATTGAGACCCCTAAATATTTTATTTGATTAATGTTTTCTGAAGTAGTACCTTCCAATGAACATGACATTTCCTTCTTGTCATTTGCATTATGTTGCATTTTTTAGGTTGAAATCGAATGCTCCATTTTCGTGCCCAAGGTTCTAGTTTATTAGTGTCATTTTGTAATATCTTTGTATCCTGTTCGGTTTTGATTTGATCTGTAGCATACATAGTCATTTGCGAAGAGGCGAATTTCCGAGTCAGTTTCAATCATGATGTCATTGACGTGTACAGAAAAGAGCATTGGTCCAAGTACTGTGCCTTGAGGTACTCCAGAAGCTACTTTGGACCAACCATATTTGGAGCCATTTACCATCACAAATTGTTCTCAGAAACATAAAAAGGAGTCTATCTAGAGCAGCTTTTTGCCTGCAATTCCATAATGAAATAGTTTACTCTTTAACATGGCATGGGGACAGTGTCAAACGCTTTTTCAAAGTCTAATACAAAAATGTTTACTTGGTCACTCTTATCTAAATATTTTGCCCAATCATCTATAACACAGCACTCTGGCGTTTCGCAGCTGTGTAATTTCCGGAAGGCATGTTGTTTTACAGATATGATAGGATACTTATCCAAGTTCTTCATGATGTTAGAACAGACAATATGCTCAAGCAATTTGCAGAGTACACTGATGAGTGAGATTGGGCGGTAATTACTTTTTTATCATACACCTGAACTGCAATTTCCGATCACATTGAACGGTGTCAACAACCTCATAAATTATAAAAATTCAAAAGGGCCAACAATGAGATTGCTGGAAATCTTAATGAATAATATATGGGAGTGTGAAAACATCCCCTTGTGCCCCATTTTTTTTTTTTTTTTTTTTAATAATTTTTTTTAAGTTAAGGACGATGGTCATTTTTATATTTGTAAGAGTTGTCTTCCTTCATGCAGTCACTCATGGTCTGTAAAATAGTTGGTTTGGTGTGATGTTTTAACGCACAACAGCACGAGAATGTTGTTTAGTGCCAAGACAATTAGAGTAAAGAAACGTGCGTCATGATACACCACTGTAGTCGACCCAGGCTGATCTGATGGTAGGATTGAACTGTACCCTTTCGGTCATTTGTCCGGCAAGCTAAACACTGTGCAACCGTGCTCCAAAATAGTAATCAGGGAATGTTTGACACCACACTAGTTTCATATTTGACCCATGGAGCATGACTAATATCATTACGGTCTGTGACTAGTTGTAGGAGACTATTTACTGTAATATATTATAAATCATCATTGGAAACATTTAAGTCTGTTTAGAAAATAAAGTAATAATTTAAAATGTGTGTTTGCCGTGTAGCTTATTAATGAGATTAGCAATTTGAAGCTTACAATAATCTTGATCTGGGAGTAAATACTGTCCTTATAAGAGCGCATATAAATTCTAACTTTACTGTAGCGTTGTCCCTAATAAATTACTTAAGTTCGTTTGACAGAAGAAATCTTTATTAAAGGCACAAGTTAGAGGATAAATAATATAATGGATAAATAATATAAAGGATAAATAATATAAAGGATAAATAATATAATGGATAAATAATATAAAGGATAAAGGATAAATAATATAAAGGATAAATAATATAAAGGATAAATAATATAATGGATAAATAATATAAAGGATAAATAATATAAAGGACAAATAATATAATGGATAAATAATATAAAGGATAAATAATATAAAGGATAAATAATATAAAGGATAAATAATGGTCATCATGATTTTTTTTTTCTTATAGTCCTGCCTCTATAGAGGTGGGGGTATATTGGAATCTTCGTGACCGTCGCCAATCCGGCAGACAACTTTTTAGCGCAGCTAGTCTGGCAGTTTTTGGTGGATTAACATGCAACTTAGTATATATTGTGGTCATCATCTGAAGATACCAATAATGACAAATAACTGTACTCCCAAAATTCTCATACGAGATATAGCTCTATTTTTACTCACTGTGGAAAACCGTGTACGAAAGAATATTGTGAACGAAACTAGTCTCACCCTTTTGACTTGAAACCTGATGTAGCGTATGTAATAATGTGCAGTTTTTCTTTCTTTTATTTTTCTTTTAACACAGCTAGTCATACAGTTTGTAGTTATGGTCATCATTTGCAGGTGACGAGTTACAGTACTCGAGACATTTAGCATTAAAAGTTTATATATTTTAGCGTATACTGATTTTCCCGTCAACAGGATAAAATAAGCGTATTTCGAAATCCAGAATATTTTTTATAATAACTTGTCTGTAAACTTTACCGGAAACAGATTGTTCCAGTACTTTAGGTAGACCATAACTAATGGACTACAACCTCAAAGGTTAAGGTAAACGTAAATTATAAGAAAGTCACAGCAGTTTATGTATCCAAGAAAGTATGAAAATAAGTTCAGTCTTTGTATAATTTTAAGGGAGCTACGTAATACATTGTGTTGTCCTTATATTATTTTGAAATACAACATCTAAAATATTAATTAAACTTGTTGCATCCATGGATAATATTGCTCAAGCATGCCATGCTGTTTTGTCTTGCAAGCCAGACAAAATTGTCACCACTTTCATAGCTTATTTGTCTGTTACCATTAATTGCGATAGCGTTGTGATGTTAAACCTAGCAAGCCTTCATTAGCCAATTATCTCTCAATCAGATGGTGCTACAGGTAAAGCCAGTTCATATCTTTCAGAATAACTCAAATCCTACCCCAATGTAATTTTGAAATATAAAACACCGCATACATTTTTATAATTATACCAGTAATTGAAAGTAAGTATTTTACTATTAATATTCGAAGTAAAGTTAAAAGTAAGTATTTTGATAATAATGGTCTAAGTACAGTTAAAAGTAAGTATGTTGCTAATAATGTTCGGAGTACAGTTAAAAGTATGTATTTTGCTATTGATGGTTGGAGTACAGGTAAAAGTAGATAATGTTGCTATTATGGTCTGGGTACAGCTGATTTTTGCTGCCATCAATAATACTTATTTTTTTTTAAAAATGTAAATCCCGTTCCTTCTTTTTAAAACCGAAGTTGATTTGAGTGTAACATTTTCTGGATAATACTATTTAAACAGAATTCTAATCACAATCAAGACAAAGTCTGTGCATTATATAAATAATAATCGTAAGTATTGTAGCAAAACTAGGGTATGTCCTATTTGTATTTACGACTCCGTTTATACAATTTTTTTTAGATGTTAGTGATTATTTGTTTTATTATGGAGAATCTGTATTGGGAAGATATTTTTCAAACCGGCTAATAAGCCAGTGACTAGGCACAGACGCCATACTGAACTATATTCACGGGACATTATGACCGCATGGATTAGTTTGGTAAATTGGCCTTGTCAAATTTCTTAATATAATGATATCTTATGATATTCTCTCCTATAAGTGCTTAGTAATTAGAGAGAGGAATAATTCTGCATATATTTTCCGATCAGCTTTGATGGGAACTTTTAATTAGCTGATTTTACACCCATGGCTTGTTACATACCAAGAATGTTCTTTGTTCGTGTTTTTTTTTAATGTGAAAAGGTTCCAATTTGATATAAAAAAAAGATTTCAATACATATAAAGGGAAAAACCCAAATAAATGAATATTTGATATAAGTATGCTAACGAAGTTTTCATATCAGTCGTGTGATGTTATTCTCTTACAAATTCATATCTTTCCCTCATTCTGAAATTACCTTTGGGTTGGTTAAAGTATCAAATATTTAATTTCAAAATTCTTGGTTTTAAAATTTATTTTCTGTTACCAGCCATTCAGCTTCATAATATTCAAGAATTTAATTTAATTTTTTTTAAAAATTAATTTATTGACTATTATTATTACTACTATGCTATTGTTATAAATGATATAATAGTTATACAAATACATTTATTCCCTTTAAACCTTGGATTTATATTGAGAAATTCGTAAAGAAAAATGCGAACTTTTTGAAAAACGTATCCAATACATCATGACAGAATACAGTTTTCCTTGTATAACTCTCGTGTACTGTGATAAAATATGTTGTTATTTGCATTCGGATTAGTAAATTTTAACATAAGTAATTAAAAGCAACAAAAACAACAAATACAATAATAGTCATCATCATGTATAGCGTCATCAAATGATGAAGAAGAAGATGATGATGATGATGAAGACGACGATATTGATGATACAATTTAAGTCATGGTTATACAAATTCTCAATAGTATTAGCATAAAAATAAATAGTAGATATAAAATATAGAAAGACTGCTACTGAACGAATCAGAGATTCATGCTCTACCAGAATTTACCATTTACAGGTCTCAGAGACCAATGCCAATTTCATACTATCGCCAAGTCCTGCGTATGCAATGACATTTCTTTCATAATTGACACGAAATTGACAAGATTATAATCATAACAATTTGGCAAATTTACACCAAGTTATGGCGGTATTGGGTGTGTGTTCATTATAAGGCTCTAGTTTCCTGAGTTAAAGTCTTCTTATATATTTGGTCCATGTTGTTGATCTATTGGTCGTCCCGCTCCCCCTCCACCGGCAATCTTCTTTGATCCTTCCGATAAAATTTTATTCAAGACTCGAACATACACCCATTACGTTCAAATACGACAAACCTCTATAAGAAACTACATCGACGACAATAATTGAGTCATTCATTTTTTTTTTGTGTGTGTGTGTGTGTGTCAAAATACTGAAATTAAAGAGTCACGTCAGACTGCACGTTGTTGGAGAGAAATTGTGTATATGAAGATATACAAATAACACGACTATATAGAAAAATAAAAAAGTTGGTGCCCGGCAGAAGTGTCATCCTTCAAGAACGAAACTGTCATGCCTGTGTACTGAATATAGCTGCCTGATGGAAATTTTGTGAACAGATAATTTGAGAAATATAATACAACTGCCTGATAGTTACTTGAACAGCGGAAAAATATTAACAAATTAACGTAGTTTATTTTCTTTATAATAAACAAAATACATAGTGTCAGTTTCTAAGAGTCATTTAAATGATTTCTTTAAAAGTGAAATCAAAGTAATGACTATCTTGTTCGTAATAAATATTAAACATATTTCAATTGTTATCGTGTTCATTGTGACTAGTTTTAGTTCGAAAATACGAGTGACAAAAAGTTGCAAGTGTTGCTATAAAACAAAAGTCAGTACTAGTTGTATATAAAAGTACTAGTTGTATATAAAAGTACTAGTAGTATATAAAAGTACTAGTTGTATATAAAAGAAAGAATTTTAAACTTTAAACAAAAGTCAGTACTAGTTGTATATAAAAGAAAGAATTTTAAACTTTAAACAAATTTGTATTGTTCATTCAGAATGGTAATTTACCTGTATTTGTTTAATATATTGCTGGATCGTATATATCGTTTTCTTTAAGAAAAACATTTAATTAAAATAAATTTGATTATTAAGGGTTTATTGCATTGCCTTCCGTATTTTGTGACGGATTATGAGGAACTCAACCCAGATGCAGAATAAAATAGGGTCAGTGTGAAAAAGAAAAATATGTGACAACCAACAGTCGACATTAAAGTGTAAGTCTCTCCTGAGCATTGAATCCGATGTGCTTCAAACAAGTACATTTTCATTTATAATTCTCAACTTTGCCGACAGCAAACAATAAAGCGATGCTTGTAAATGTAAACGCATTTTTTGATTTATGTATAAAGTACTGTCGAGTTTTGATTGAAATATTTTATTATAACAATCAGTGTTAATGTATGTCTCATTGATACACTATATGCATTCAACCTGTAGCAAAAAATGTTCCCCACTCCCCACACCTGCTCTACTCCATTTCCATTGTATAAGTATTACATAATTCTTCACGGCGCCTTTGTAATGTACCATCAATAACGGTATGGTTGTATCATTGTATAAGACTCTTCGTGACGTCTTTGTATTTTACCATCCATAACGGTATGACGTTACACTACTCTTCATGGCGCCTATATTTTTACCATCCACAACGGAATTATTTTATGCCACTCTTCGTGTCGCTTTTGTATTTACCACCCATAACGGTAGCGCTGTGACGAACTCGTACCAATCATGAAATGGAGTGGGCGGCGCATTGGTAACACAGCCACTTCGAACATCTGCAGTCCCGGGTTCGATTCCAGGCCCCAACATGTGGGAAATCAACATGTTCGCCCAGTGATTTTCTTTGAGTTCTCCAATTTCCTCCATTTCAAAAATGTACACTACGCTAACATGTGGGCCCTCAGTAATACTTAATGTACACTACGCCAACAAATTGTACTATAGAAAATCTCAAACAAAACTCAGTAATCAAGTATGATTAAAGCATTCCTCAAATTAATTTTACAATGACTCTAGCATTGAATCTCAAGCGTTTATAACTGTGCTTGTGTTCAGACTATTCTATCACAGCCTTTTATTAAGAAAGTTCTCGCTGTATGTGTCATGTGTAATGCATACATGTTTCTTATCAATGGTCTAATTGTTCAGTACCTAGGTTACAATACAGTTATGTCAGTCGATCCATATACGTATGACAGTTTTTCCAGTACTTGAGAACAGAAGAATAGTACAACGTCCCATTCAGAAGCAACGAGTGTTACATATAGTTTATAAAGATCTATAAAAAGACTAGTGTCAATGTCTCTGCCATGCGAAAGACAGCATGAGGTTCTCAAAGGGGAATTTTATCAGTTAGGTTTTGTAATTAAACTCTTGCAATTGGAGAAACATTGACCTATTACATCTGCAGATGAACAAGACAAATTTAGCGTAGCAAACACAATAAACAACGTTTAAATTTGTACACTGGATTTGCAGAATACAATTATGTTGCCAAAGACATAGTACTTTCTAATTACCAATGAGAAAAAGAAAATAAAACATAGCGTGCCATTAAAGACATGCTTAGTATTGAAACCTCCAAAAAGAAAAATTCCTGATAAAAACCTCAAGTAACATTGAGAGATATTTGAATTGCATAAAGTATATGTATAACAGACTAGATTCCTAGTATACAAAATATATATATATATATTTATTTATTTATTTATTTTTTTTATTAAATCGGCAAATACTTTAATCATATTAGGCTATTCATTTCACTAATAACTGTAACTTTCCCAATAACTGTTTTACTTGGAGGTATCAGTGAAAATGACCAAGCAACGCCAATGTAAGTCGTTTTATACAATTGTAAACGAATGAAGATGGGAAGCAACTTCTTTTGAACTTACTACTTTGTAAAAAAATGTATATATCACGTAAGTGGTGGTTTCAAAATGTATGTCTAAATATTTTCAACTCTTTTGATATAATTTGCCTATAACAGAAGATGCGCCGTATGTTCATAATAAAGGGAAATTGCTCATATACATATATATTGCAAGAAAGATTTAAGTTTTCGAAATTCTAAGATTTGTTCAATAGATATAAAATAAAGGGAAACAACCGATCTAATAGAATGTATGTCGTCTACGGTATTTACTTCCCTTTAATATCTATGTAAACAACCAAGGAGTAGATTTTATTTAGGTTATGTTGAATTCTCTGTATGATATGGAGAAAAACAATCTTTCCTTTTCTTTGATTGAGGTTACCTTTTAAAGCTTTAATTGTAGCTTTCCTACTACTACTACTACTATTACTACTACTACTACTACTACGTTGCTTCTCACTGCCGTAATAGTAGATTATACTAGAAGAATTTTATAATTTATTGAACGTGAAATAAAAGGTTGGAAATGCAGAAATAATTTTATTTTATTACCAATGTTCAAGATGTGAATAAATCACGCAAACCTTTCTTTTCCTAATATGCAAAACCTGTATTACGAAAATTAATAATAGGCAATGTAGAGGCTAATGGCAACATATAATTTACTCGCGACTTACTAAACAATGTATTCTTGGAAATGCAAAAACTCAGGTACTTTTTCACTATTCAATCAATTAGTACAGATTTAGCAACTTGTCTGAGGGTGGAATTCAATCTTAAATTGACGAAATCAGGGCAAACTACCAGAGTTTTTTTAATAGCCTCACTGCAAGCACAACTATGATTATGGACTGTTTGCCATAGTAAATAAATTAAAAAAAGATCAGCTCTGTTGATATTTTGTTCCACAGATTGTACTTTTTGAGATTTTTATCATAATAAATATTTAATTTCACCTCCATGATCGCTAAGATAACCATATTGCACCATCACCACCACGATCATCATTGTAGTAGTCATCAAAAACAGTAACTTCAGCAACAATGACGTCAAAGAAGCAACAACAACAACAACAACACAGCCCTCAATCATCCCGACACAAACCTGTTTAACTTGAACTTAAATTTTACATTCTACGCAAAGTTGTTTTATTACTTTTTTAAGCATTCTATGAGCATAATTGTGTAGTTATCATGTGTACCTGAGTAATGATTCATCACAACACACACACACACACATTTTGACATGTGTTGAGAAGCTTATTGCTGATTTCTTCGACAAGCCTCGCAAAAAGTTGAAAATTATTCAAGTGGCGGAGCAACCGCTCAAACAACCCTCGCAACTGCTGCGGAGAGGGGGGGAGGGGGTGGGCCCAGTGGGAGCCCAAAATTCCCATCAAACAATCCTTTTATCGGGAAGCGGCCCCAGAATTTAGTTTTGCGAGTGGTGGTGGTGTTGGTGGTGGGGAGGCAGAATTTATTCCCACGCCACTGATTCAACTCATTTGATAACTTCAGTATTAAATCATTCCCCATTTGAGATCTTCCTCTCTCTCTTTCTCTCGATACACACACACACACACGCACGCACGCACACACACACACACACACACATATATATATATATATATATATATATATATATATATATATAGATAGATAGATAGATAGATAGATAGATAGATAGATAGATAGATAGACACATAGATCGATAACACATTCATTTAAAATAGCATGGCTTTTGATACGTTGGTATCACGCAATTTGATATATCAATACTGTAGGCATACAAAACTGTGATTCGCCCATGGCATATGATTACGCGTTTAATTATGGTTGAAACAGTACACGATTGCTTCTATGATTTCTAGTCCAGTGGTGAATTTTCAGTTATTAGTAATTAATGAAATATGAAAATAACTAGAAAAATATCCACATTCACTGCTTAATCTGTATTAGCTGAATTAATTAAATACGATACAGAATTTCAACGAAACCCACTCTGCTTTTCCCGTTTTCTCTACCACTCTCCCCCTCCCCTCCTCTCTCTCTCTCTTTCTCTCTCTCTCTCTCTCTCTCTCTCTCTCTCTCTCTCTCTCTCTCGGGGAGCCGCGGTAACTCAGTTGGTAGATCGTTGGACTCGTAATCCAAGGGTCGTAGGTTTGATAACCGCCTCGGCCAGCACGGGAATGGTACTTAGTTCCCTCTTCCTTGGCGTGGTATAGCCAATAATGATAAAAGTGCTGTGAAAAGCAACAAAAATAACAGACAAAAAAGAAAAGAACTCTCTCTCTCTCTCTCTCTCTCTCTTGCCATATTAAAGGAATAAATGTACGTGAAGATCTGTGGAGTGCGAGAAGAAAAAAGACAGTGAGAGAGAAATTGTGATAACAGTATGTGTACACTATCATTGGGATTATTCTACAGTGTTACACGATACCAATGATGCAAAGTTGCAATTGCCTGGCGAGACAAGGGCCAACACTGAATTTTTTTGGGCTTGATAGCACAACATATTAAGGACTGACCGTTAGTAGATGCAAAGGTGTGTTTTGCTTAAACCCTATGAGCCTGGGTGGGAGCCGTGGTGGGGAGCTGGTTGGAGGGCCAGCGGTCAGCCGATGGTGTTTTGCTTACGCTCCGATGAGCCTGGGGGGTAACCGGGGTTGGGAGCCAGTTGGAGGACCACGTCTGAACGACTGTAATCGTGTTAGGGGCCAGCCGCCTGGGGTGGCAGCGGTTAGCGGGTTAGTGTGCTTTCTGAACGACAGTTTGCCCGTTGAAAACACGGGAATGTTAGGACGGCTGAGTCCCTCGAGGCCGACTCAAAACTAAGTGTTGTACTCGACGGGTAAGGTGGTAACATCGATCTGAGTTGTGTCTGAAGCTCTATGATCGAGATACTCTAGGAAAGTACGAAACCTTTTTTTATTTTAATGCAGCGGCCGCTTTTGGAAATCATTGGGATTTAAGACTATGCTGTTCGCCCAAATGCCACATATCATGTGCATATGGTAGCAGTTGTTTAGCAGATCTGAGTAGAAAATTCTGCCCATTATTTTTCAACAATGGAAGCATTACGTTGGTTAGTTTCTTTAAAGAATGAATATGTGGGGATCCTTCGAGCTGGCATATATTATTTAATCTGTACATATGAGTCCAAAGTTTCTTTTGGGCAGTTGAATGTCTCGAAATAGTGCAACAGCTGTCTAAATATTTATCGCGGAGCTTAGCAGCTAATGATTGTCGTTTTGGCTTCACACAGCACTTTGGCAATCTTTCTGTATTATATATATATATATATGTAGAGAGGGAGAGAGAGAGAGTTTTTATTATGTTCGACATAATCATCTATCTACGCTGTGATATCCATTGCAGGGTGCGATTACTGCAGACGCTATTTCAATTTATTTCTCTTTTTAAAATGTATTTAAATGACTAGAGATAAAGACACGAGAGCAGTTTTGCACAGTTATTTTTCATCTTCGGAATAATGAAAATTATTGGCTTGCATGTCATATGTATCTTGTCTGACCAGAAAAAAGAGTCGCAAAATTAGGCTACATCGGCAGCGTCTGTTATTGAAATACTGTATCGTATGCTGGAGGTGTGGTGGGAATAGGCCTCGAGGCAGAAAGCTGTAGTTCAGACGGCTCTGTCGTTTTTTCTGTTTTTGTCATTCCGATAGACAATACACATCTTTATTATTAATTTAAAGCGAGATGATTCATGAGTTCCTCGCGAACGTCGGCTGTTCAGCGTGCTATTAGCTCGATGTTTGCCACTGTGTCAATTACAACCGAGGTGCATGCCTTGTGCGATGCAGCCCGTATTTAATTTTTCATGGCTGTGTGTTTATCGGCTTCATCTAGGATAAACTTGAACTCTTCTTCAGAGATAGCGTTGTCACGTAGCGCCTTAGGTATGTGGTCTGCGATTGTGTTGAGCTTTATTTCAGCAAAGACGCGTATTTGATGGTGCTTTTCAACTTTCAGGGATAGTCGCAGGCTGATAAAATTTCCAGCCATATAAATTAAACCACAGCTTAAAGCTGTGATAGCAAGGACAATTGCAGTGGAGGCAACAAAGAGTCTTTAAACTGTTCCAAATCCCACCACACCAGTGCTCAGAAACACAGACGTCAGTGTGGAGTCAGCACCATCAACCGTGTTTACTGCGCGCTTGCATTTGTTTTTGTTTTTTTGTACAGAGCGCTCCGCTGTTTAGCTTCTGCCCGTAGGGATGTTTCAGCCTCACATATGTTTTTCAAACAAAACTCTTGTGGGTCATCGATCTTTGCGTCTTTCCCGAGTATAACTCTGTTTTTTATGCTGACGAGAGGAGTAATAGAGGCTCCACATACCCCAAAAGAAAGGTTATCGACGAGGACGTTTCGCCAAATACCACGTGGGCACTGTAGTAGAAATCGCCCCCAAGATTCCCCGAGGACAGTACTTTTGCGGTTGTGCCGACAGCGTAAGCGCAACTAACCCTAGCTGCTCGGGTTGGTAGGATGCTCGGGTGGCTCGAGTGCTCGATGTCTATCTATTCGTTCCACCGTAATCCAAACCAGTACATGTTAATACCAAGGAGGCACATATACTACTGCACCGATGATTTACATTTCTTGTCAGTGTCATGCACTTGTAGTGTGAGTTGCTCCAATACTTTGTCTGATTGCAGAATCATCAGGCGGCACCAGTGATTCGTGTTAATGTCTGTGTCTGGTTGGTCCCCCGCGGCTTTGTTTTTTAGGCTTGCTTTTAATCTAGTATAACGTAGGTTCTAATTGTGGAAACTGAAGATAGTCAGAGTGGCTGCGAATCTCGACGCTTGTGCCTCGACGTTGAGATCCTCACACCGGATGGTGTCTACAACTAAAATTGTAAACTGATCATCGCTGTCATTTTTGTGCCAGTATGGCCACATCTGCACGGATTGAAAGAGTTCCCCACGATCCGACGCCATGACTTCCATGGAAGTTTATAAAATAACACCCGGATCCCGGGATGGTGATAGTGTCGTTTTTCTTGACCGCAATGTCTGGTATCCACTGATGAGCGCCTCTTCGGTAGACGTAACGGTGGTTAACAACTAACTCAAACGTGTCGACTACTTGAAATCCATGTCTATAAGTCGAGAAGGCAGGCGCCGGAACGAAAGAGGATGCTGTTGCGTACGGCCTGGCTTTAACATCGACATCGACTGGTGCGTCTGTTAGTGACGAAGTTTAGTGTCCTGAGGGTCGACTGCGTCACGTACCTTTTTGATTAAGTTGTTGTTCGTCATCAGAACGAAGCTCATAGTATCGCCGGTCATTAACATACAAAAGGCATCACCAGCATCAATATACTTTTGGATATTTGCCACAGACACTTAGTGCATCATTGGCGTTGAACTGCAAATTTGTCGGCTAAAACACTAGCTGTTTTGGCGAGAATTGCAGAGACATCCACGCCCGAGTTCTTAAGATTTCCCTTGACGTCGGAGAACACGACCAGGTCATTCGGGCCGGCGTTAACATCACGGTGGGAAAAACCCGCGAGATCATCCTTGGTTGTATACTGGGAGAGATCACCCTGTGGGGTGCGAGCGCTTGAAATAACAGAGCATCCACATATGTCTGCAGGCAAGGTTTTTGGTTACACAAGAAGGAGTTTGTTTTCAATTAATGTCGGTCAACTGATAATGCTGCATCAAGCAACGTGCCCGCGCTCCGGTTATGCTCAAACGTCTTTAGCTTCGCGACGGATATGTGGCCGTACACAGGCTCATCGGTTTTTTTTGTTGTATGTTGTAGGTCAAGGTCAACAGCAGCTACTGTGGTTCGTGCCACCTTACTCTGCGAAGGTACACAATTAGTTCAGCAGGCGGCGCAAGGCCAATCGGGTCAAAGTAAAGATGATGGGACGGTGTGTTCCGGAACGCTGCCCAGTGTGTCCTGCGGTTTCCAGGAGACTCGAGGTTGACGATACCAGCATCAAGCCCGCTGCGCCTTTGTGGGTGTGCCAGTTCATCGCATATGTAGCTGCTTGAAAAGTACTTTAAGGGTTGGGTCATGCGCAGGAGTTCACAGTTAGAAAGAGCCTTTACCGCCACCCTGGCAGGCGCAAGCATCGCCCTTTATTTAGATCACCGCCGCGCTTGCGGCGTTAACGACTTCCTTGAGTGCAAGACTAACAGCTGTACCGACCGCGCCGAGCGCTGCTGCCTTGCTGGCGGTTGCCAGAGTAAAATAGCAAGAGCGAGCAGGGGAAGAATGGAAGCATCTTTCTGCATGGAGTTTGGGACCGAGGCCGGAAGTTCAAGGTCGATGTCACTCTCTGCTTCACGGGCGGTTTTTAGGCGCTTGGTCTAGGAGAGAGTTATTATGAAAGGGAGACGCCCATAAAGGTTGCCAATGCAGAGCTGCAAGGAGACTCTGTGGCATTCCTTTATGGAAGCGGCAACCGTTTCGAGCTGGTTTTTTGGAGAGGGACACTAGTTGTTTTTCGTATGGCATTGTGTTGTCGTTTCGATTATGCTAGTAGAAAGCACTTCGACCGTGTAGGGTTTGCGTGTGTCATTTAAATGTTGTTTTCTATTGGGTCGTCAATGATCTTCATTCGCCTGCTGGCGTCCTCGAGCAGCAGTGTTTTGTCTGAGAGGATGATAGCGACAGATCTGTAGTTGGCAACTGCGCCCGTTGCAAAGCAGGCATTAAAGTACATGTCCACAACAGACCACTTAACCAAGTCGAGGTGTTTCAGGTTAAAGCAGTAGACTGGGTAAAGGCTGGTAAAATCCCGTTGGGTAATCTGGATTCCTGAATCCACGTTCTGCCCAAGTCCCATGTAGCTCAGGATTTGGCCGAAAGCTCGGGCCACGTCGATGTTGACATAGTCTAGGAGTATTTCCGCGGTCGACTCCTGGTGGCCATTGACTGACATGTTCACTTCAGTGGCACTGAGCTTGTCAAACACCATCAGGATATGCTTTTATCTGTTTAGTCGTGTCACGTCCTGGAAAGCAATGAAGATATGACACGGCGCGGTAATACCCTGTTGGGCACTGAGGTGCCAGGGGAACTGGTCGTTGACCTCGCTTTGCTGAGTGTCTGTGGTTGCCGCCTGGAAGGCCAATGTGCTCTGCCCCCTTGCATGAAGTTGAGCAGGTTGGTGTCCGCCACCAATGACAGTGTCACAGCCGGCATCGAAAAAACAAAGAGCAAGCTCTCAAATTATGAATTTTCCAGCGTCCTCTGTAGCATCGCGAAAGATAGCATCAACATCGGTGTTTTTGCGGGTTCGCATCGATGATGTGCTTGGCGCAGAAGATGACCTTGCGCACATCCCGATAAAAGCCGAAGATGTGGGTCAGTGGTATGGCGCAGGAAAAGTTATCCTGCGCATCCACCTGAGCCTTCCGCTTTGCGAAGCAGGCGTTGAAGTTGGGCTTGTATCCGGTCACTCCATCGAAGCGGTCAGCTCATGCGCTTCTGGTGACCTTTGCCGTGGTCAATTGGGTGCTGTCGGCATGGTCTTTTGTGTGATCATCGTTGATGGGTCAACGCTACGGGTGTACTTGTCTCTATTGCGATCAAGGACGAGGATGGTCGCAACGACATCAACGTTATCCTGGCAGGACTCAACTTCGTTATTGATGAGGTAGCAGGCACTTTCGAACAGCGTCATCACACAAAAGAAACCTTATCCGTGGTGTCGTCGAGTGTACTGTCTGCCTTTGTATGTTTGCAGACCACCTCCATAAACTTTTGTGCGGGGAGAACGCAGCGCGAGGTATCTTGCACCTGCTGCACCAACGACCCTTTTGATTGGGATCGCGGGCTTCTTACGAGTAGTACTGCAGGTCGCGAATGGTGCAGTCACGGAACACAGAGGCCCTCATATCGACGGCAGGGTCTTGCACATCTTGGAAGGATGCCATTGGATATGTTGCCCTTGCTATCTTCCAATACGGTGAAAGGCGAAGGCTTGCGCCCATGGCCAAGTTAGCAGTAACAGGGTGAAACAGGGCACCTTTTTGGTGGTGCATAGGATGAACCAGGGCGGGAACATTTTGCTGCTCCACCCCATTGATGGATGGCATAGTCTTAGCCGCTGCAGTACCAACTTGCTGGGGCGATCACATAACCCTTCCATAGCCTTTTGCCGCCGGCGGCAGCGAGTTCTGGCAGCATTTCCTTTTCCTGACTTACGGTAGCCGTCTTAATAGTAACGAATGCACTCAAAGCTTCAGCTCTATCGGCCGGTGCTGCGGCTCTGCTCTCTGCTGTGGTGGCCGCACTTGCTGCCCTGGCTTGGACGCAATCACCCAATTTGTTACTATAGTGTACACAAAATACCGGCCAGCGGGTGGCGACGACTCGTACTAGTATAATTCGTTGCGTGACTCTCATTGCTGGCTGAGATTTCCAGCTGTGTACAACGACTGCAAGATGAAAAGGTAAGTGCGGCTCTTTACTTTACCTTCTAATATACTTAACGCGTAGGACGGTCTCAGATATACAGGCCAACGGTTAGCGTCTAGTCGCAAAGATCGAGCAGGTTGCAATCCCTATCGGTCGGCGTAAAGTTCAGCATATTGGTAATGGGATTGTTGCAAGCTATGTGGTTAGGCAGGAGAGTCTGGTCCGAGGTAAGGTCATAGAGCACGTAACCAGAACTTATTTTATCGCTGGTACTGGAGTCCATATAGGAGCCGACCACATCGTCGCATGTAAGATATATAGAAATCGTGATGGTGAGCAGTACTATGCCGTATGCAACGTTGTAGCCTTGTCGCGGGGTCGACAGTGGCTGGCCATCCCAACAGCTGGCGCAGGCTTTAGTTTGCGATGGTAACGCTATAGGCGGCGGAACTAACCTCTAACGTTGCTGAAAGGGTTGGCTCTTTGGCAACAATACTAATTTTGGTCCCGTCGCCCTTCATGGCTTTAATCTGCCGCTGGATTTCCTAGTTAATGACGTCTATTTCGTTGCCAGGTTTAAGGTCTCCCATGTAATGCCAGTGTCGGAGGAAAACACAAATTTATTGTTGGTTGAAAGACCGCCCAAAGGCCGGGAGCGGATATTGGTACCAGCTATATTAGACTCGGAAAGACGCCTGCGTAATCTGGAGGTCGCGCCCCTTGTACGCCTTAATTGGCGTCGGAAAGATGACGTCGAACGCCGGCTTTTTTTTTAGTTCGCTGACATTAACTGTGTGGTCCCGGCATGGTATGGTCTTCAATGACCCGCAGAGGGCGAAGACGTTCTCAACTCTCTGCCTTAGTATTTTTGCAAGTGTGCTGTTTTCCATTGTACTAGTACACTAGTGTGAGTCATAAACTTTGTCCTCAGGATCTTTAATTAGGACTTTAAATGCAGCATCGTCCATGATATATTGCCGGCAGATGTTGCTGGCCTCGTCGAGGAGCTAAGCCGACATGTTGCCGACCATGAAAGACCCCATCAGCGTTTCAAGGCTTGTCATGGCCTCTATAGAAGTGGACTGTGTTAACACAACTCCGGACGTGCCAGTACTTTTGCTGCCGTTCTGACTCGTGTTTACACTGCGCTTGCACCGCTGGCGTTTGTCCTCTGTGCCCGTATTCGCTCTTGAGCTACTAGTGGACAGACATTTGCCAATGCTGGCCTGTACACTTTGCCTTTCGAGCAGCTTGCTCTTGTCGGCGCGAACCTTTCCCGTAAACTGCTCAAACTCCTGTTTTCTTCCAAATGTCTCTCGAAACACCCACTTTGGCAAATTGTCTACTATGTACTTTGGGACTGCCCATCGATCCCTCGGCAACAACAACAGTGTTTGCCAGTTTTTAGGTATCTCAGCCACAGCAGTTACGTCACCGCTGTCGTGGACATGCTGGCGCCCTTGCTCTCTAAACTTCTGGGAGTATACTTGACCTGAATTTGGATGGGGGCGGCTATGGCAGGGCTGCACTGAGGTCTTCGCACAGCTTATCCAATTTGCTTTCAGCCCCGCCTTCTTGGACGGCCTGCTTTACGCCTCTGACATCCACGTGAATTTCCTAGAGGGCCTTTGCGGCACGGGCAGTGGCTTTTGCGGTAGCCTTGGCTAATTTTATGACAGATGAAAAGGTTTTTTTATGACTCATAGGTAACATCAGCCTGTGCGAGCTGACGGGCGTTTATCATATCGCGCAGCTGCATGCGGCGAACCAAGTTTACCCTACGAGTATATATATATATATATATATATATATATATATATATATATATATATATATATATATATTGTTACGACTCTATGGTCTAAGAAAAATGTAACAGAAAGAAAGTGAAACCAACAAATCAAGTAAGAATCAACAAGTAATTTATTACTAGATAATTAAAATGAAAAATCAAAAAGTCACTTACAGTAATGTGTTTTGAAATCCTAATAATCCAATAAGAATGATTGTTCTAATCACAAGTCCTAAATATAGAATGTTCCAAATTCACGGCTGTGTCCTTGAATGTTATGATGTGCTTATGGTCTCCAAAGTCCTGATGTACTAGTAATCTTGATGTGCTGATGTCAAAATGAAGTATTCCAAAATATCTGAATAAGTTCACATAAATTCCAAAATCATCAATTAAAAATCCAAAATCCAAAAGTTTATGAGCACTGTTATAATCCAATGAATATTTAAAATAATTCCTCTCTTAGAATTTGGAATGAATTTTCACAACTGTAATAGCTCTTTACAAGACTGATGGTAATGTCAAAACTGAATAAATGTCCACCAAACATGGCATATATAAAGATTGGTCACATGACAGAATGTTCTAGAATATGAGTCATCTTAATGGAATTCTAACTGTAAACAAAAATCAACCTTGACCTTCAAATTGAGAAAACATATTGATCAAAACAACCTAATTCAAGGACACTAGTTAAACATGTTTTTCCTGATAAACATTAAGATTTAAGCAAATATTAAAGTGAAGAAACATTTATAATTTCCCAAAATATCCACAATATTATATAAACATCATACATAACACCTCCCCTCATAAAGAAAAAGAAAGATTTATGTAATAAAGCTTTCTTTTGAATATACATCTAATACTATAATAACCAAAATTACATAAGAACATGTTTTATGATACTGGACTTAATTACATCAAGCAATATTACATTTCTAGGCACGTGAGAGTGCATCTGCAATCACATTGTCTTTTCCCCTGATGTGTTTAATGTCAATGTTATATTCTTGCAATATCAAACTCCATCTCAACAATCTCCGATTTTTATCTTTCATTTTGTTGATGAAAGTAAGGGGATTGTGATCGCTGTACACAATAATTGGAGAAAGAGCTGAGGTAACATACACTTCAAAATGCTGTAAAGCCAATATCAAAGCCAAACATTCCTTCTCGATTGTGGAATAATTTTTCTGGTGCTTGTTTAGTTTTTTAGAAAAATAACACACAGGGTGATCCACACCACTTTTGTCTTCCTGAATCAATACTCCACCAACCCCTACATCACTTGCATCAACAGATAATTTAAATGATTGGCTAAAATTTGGTACAGAAAGAACTGGTGCATTCCTAAGCATGGCCTTTAACTTGTCAAAAGATTCCTGACACTTGTCAGACCAATAAAATTTGGCTTTCTTACTCAATAAACTTGTCAAAGGTTCAGCAATTTTGGAAAAATTGGAACCTAATTTCCGATAATATCCAGCCATACCTAGAAATCGCATCAGTTGCTTTTTACAAATTGGAACTTGAAATTCAGAGATAGCTTTGACCTTAGCTTCTATAGGTTTAACTTGACCTTGTCCCACAATATGTCCTAAAAATGTGACACAAGCATGGCAAAACTCACTTTTGCTCAAATTAATTGTCAGATTCGCATCACTGAGTCGATCGAAGAATTTTCGAATGGTTTCCAAATGATCTTCCCAGGTGTTGTTGTAGATAATGACGTCATCGATATAAGCGTCACAATTATCAAGACCAAATGTTATCATGTTCATCAGACGTTGAAACGTTGCAGGCGAATTTTTCATTCCAAACGGCATGACTTTATATTGATAAAGTCCATCTTGCAAATGCTGAAATTTCTTTTGCCCTTTCCGTCAGTGGAATTTGCCAGAATCCTTTTAAAGGTCAAACTTGGTGACATATTCCGCATTTCCAATTTTATCAATGCAATCGTCCATTCTTGGGATTGGAAATGAATCAGTTTTGGTGACACTGTTGACTTTTCTATAGTCAGTACACATACGGAATGTATTATCTGGCTTGGGAACAAGAATACATGGTGAACTTTTACTTGGTTCTATGAAATCATTCTCCAGTAAATACTGAATTTCTTTCTTCAGATAGTTCTGTTTGAGAGGATTCATCCTATAAGGATGCTGTTTCACAGGCGCAGAATCTACAATGTCAACGTCATGATAAATTTTACTTGTTCGTGTTGGAACATCAGGAAACAAGTGCTCATATTCATGTAATAGCTGTTTTAGTTCATTTCTTTCCTGTTGTTGTAGATGTGAAAGTTTCTGGTCTAGGTTGTTCAATATTTCTGAATTCCGAAGATTGGTTATACCAGAGTCATTATAGTCTGATCGTACTCCATCGTTGATATCTTCACTGTGTGGGACAGGTACAACTAAATTAACTGAATAATTAGCTGAGCTATCTCTGTCAAAATATTCCTTTAACATATTTATATGACAAAGTTGTTTCTGTTTCCGTCTCCCAGGAGTGTTAATGATATAATTTAAGTCATTTACTTTCTTTTCAACGGTATAAGGACCATAAAATTTAGCCTGAAGAGGATTCTGAGGTATGGGAAAGAGAGCCAGAACTTTGTCACCAGGTTTAAAACTCCTTTCCTGTGTATTTCTTTCATACATTAATTTCATTTTTGACTGAGTAGTGTGAAGATTAGTTCTTGCTACTTCACAGGCCTTTGACAACTTGTATTTGAAATCAGAGACATAATCAAGAAGATTAATCTTTGAGTCTTCATTTGAAAGAAGTTTCTCTTTCAATAATTTCAATGGTCCACGGACAGTATGACAAAAAACTAGTTCAAAGGGACTAAAACCCAACGACTCTTGAACTGATTCCCTAACAGCAAACAACAACAAATGAACACCCTCATCCCAATCCTTTTCTGTATCAAAGCAATATGATCGAATCATATTCTTCAAAGTTTGATGAAATCTTTCCAAAGCACCTTGACTTTCAGGGTGATAGGCAGAAGATTTAAACTGTTGGATGCCTAATTCATGCATAACTTGTTGGAAAATTCCAGACATAAAATTTGACCCTTGATCTGACTGGACAGATTTGGGAAGGCCAACAAGTGTAAAAAAAACTTCACCAAAGCTTTCACAATAGTTTTAGTTTTTATATTTCTCAGAGGAATTGCCTCTGGAAATCTTGTAGATGTACACATGATGGTCAACAAGTATTGGTTGCCTGACTTGGTTTTAGGTAAAGGACCAACACAGTCTACTATTATTCTACTAAATGGTTCATCAAATGCAGGAATAGGTTGCAGATGAGCCTTAGGTATCTTCTGATTGGGTTTTCCTACCATTTGACAAGTGTGACAAGATCTGCAGTATTTAGAAACATCACTTTTGAGTTTCGGCCAATAAAAATGATTCAAGATCTTGTGATAAGTCTTACGGACTCCTAAATGACCAGCTAAAGGAGTTTCATGGGCTAAATTAAGAATTTCCTGTCTATATGACTTAGGAACAACAATTTGATAGCTCACTGACCACTCGTCACCAGCGGGTACCTCAGGTGGTCTCCATTTCCTCATAAGGACCCCATTTTTCACAAAGTAACACACTGGAACTTGTGTGGCTTCAGTTTCACTAATAGCCCTCTGAAACAAACAAGATATCTCGGGATCTTGCTCCTGTTCAACGACAAGGGATTGTCGTTTGTCATCCTGATTAGAACAAAGAGAATGAGTTGCCAAAAGAGGATCACTGTGATCAATACCATTTGATTGATCAATACCTGAGGAAAAAGTGACCTCATCAAAAAACTGACCAATACATGTGTCAGCTAAAGGAATAATATCCTGATCAACATCAATCTCAAGAGCTCTTTTTGCCATAGCTCTAGTAACTGCACAAGCAGGGTACAAATCAGGGATTTCAGTTTCGACGGGATCAACTTTCTGATCCAAACAAGGCTTGTCAGTTACAAGTGGATTAACCACAACCTTATCTCCAGCTAGGTCATTGCCTAGTAATAAATGAACACCCTCTATGGGTAAAGAAGTCACTGCCCCAACAGTCACAGGTCCAGAAACTAAGTCTGATGCCAAATTTACACAATGGAGAGGAACATTTACAAAGCCGCACTCTACTCCCTGAACAAGAACACTTTCACTTGAAGAAGACTCCTCAGACAAAGGTAAAGTACCTGATAATAAAAGACTCTGAGAAGCTCCAGTGTCCCTTAATATTTTAATTGGGATAGGTTTGGCAGAATCACCAATAAGTGATATAGAACCTTCTGACATGAATGGTTCATAAGCCTCCAAAACAGAATCAGACTGGGGTTTGTTTGACCCAACAAATGTATTGCTTTCAATACAAGACCGTGACCTTGACCTCGTAGAAATAAGAGCATTTGGAAAAGCTCTGTCTTTTCTCTGTTGCTTATTTTTCAACTTGAAGCAATCAGAAATAACGTGCCCTTTCTCTTTACAATAAGTGCACGTAGGAAGAGATAAGGATTTCTGATCAGTCTTATCAGATGTTTGATTTCTAACAGTTGTGCTGTTGTGAAATTTGGAAGTACTCGAATGAGATTGAAATGGTTTTTTACCAGAAAACTGCTGAGAGGACGACTTATTGCCAAACGAAATTTTGTGAGTCAAGGAATAATCATCAGCCATACGAGCAGCATTTTCCAAAGTTTCCACATTCTGCTCGCCAAGATAGGTTTTAACATCACTATGGATGCACCTTTTGAACTCTTCAATTAACTTTCTCATGCACTCTATCCCCTCCTGGATCGGTTTTTAAATGAAATTCTGAACATTAGATGCCATAGTAAATGCTTGTTGGTTTCACACAAAAAAAATTTTCTATTAAAAATCTTTGCCAAAGACAAAAAAAAAATTCCAAGACAAAATCAATATGAATTTCAAAGATAAATTTAATATCTCTAATATGCTTTAATGAAATTCAGATCCCAGAAGACGAGCCCCCAATTTCTGTTACGACTCTATGGTCTAAGAAAAATGTAACAGAAAGAAAGTGAAACCAACAAATCAAGTAAAAATCAACAAGTAATTTATTACTAGATAATTAAAATGAAAAATCAAAAAGTCACTTACAGTAATGTGTTTTGAAATCCTAATAATCCAATAAGAATGATTGTTCTAATCACAAGTCCTAAATATAGAATGTTCCAAATTCACGGCTGTGTCCTTGAATGTTATGATGTGCTTATGGTCTCCAAAGTCCTGATGTACTAGTAATCTTGATGTGCTGATGTCAAAATGAAGTATTCCAAAATATCTGAATAAGTTCACTTAAATTCCAAAATCATCAATTAAAAATCCAAAATCCAAAAGTTTATGAGCACTGTTATAATCCAATGAATATTTAAAATAATTCCTCTCTTAGAATTTGGAATGAATTTTCACAACTGTAATAGCTCTTTACAAGACTGATGGTAATGTCAAAACTGAATAAATGTCCACCAAACATGGCATATATAAAGATTGGTCACATGACAGAATGTTCTAGAACATGAGTCATCTTAATGGAATTCTAACTGTAAACAAAATTCAACCTTGACCTTGAAATTGAGAAAACATATTGATCAAAACAACCTAATTCAAGGACACTAGTTAAACATGTTTTTCCTGATAAACATTAAGATTTAAGCAAATATTAAAGTGAAGAAACATTTATAATTTCCCAAAATATCCACAATATTATATAAACATCATACATAACAATATATATATATATATATATATATATATATATATATATATATATATATATATATATATATATATATATATATATATATATATACATATATATTCAGTTTCAGACAATGAAGAAGAAGATGGAAGAGTCAAAACAGATCACCCTCCAAGAGTCGGAGATTTACAGAGAGTCATTTGTAAATATACTTCCAAAAAGAAGTGTATACAAGAACCTATATTTGTTCACTGTCCCAATTGTAGTAAGATTCCAGGAGGACGTGAAAAAATCTTTCGGTGCTCTTGTACTCTTTCCGATTTTGCCAAATGGATTTAAGATCCCACAGACGACACTTGGAGCGAAGAGGACATAAAGACGAATTGCCGAACGTTACGACATTTTAGAAAGTTTAGAAATCGAACCTTTGAATCTTCTCGAAAGCTTGTTTGGAGGACGAACCAATGCAACATAAAACGTTACGGGGACTGCCATCTATATGCTACAGTCATGGCTCACACTTTCTCGGGATACGATGGACAATTTCTCTTGAAATATTATTCAGAACAAGGTACCGAATGTTCCACAGTCACCATAAACGAAGCCAACGTCATCAACACGAAAGTGGGACAAGTACAGTTTACAGATTCCATAAGTTATTTGGCCATGCCTTTGATTAGAATGACTAAAGTTCCCCTAAACGTTTGGAATGACAGAAATGGTCAAAGGCTATTTTCCATACTTTTTCAATACCGAAGCTAATCAACACGTTGTGCTCCATCCTTTGCATGACATTCGCTATTACGATTCTGACGGTATGCACATAGAGCAACGAGAAGTATTCTACATTTGGTACCAAACTCACTCTTCAAGAAATAAAATTAAAATATTGCCTTTCTGAGTTGGACATTTTACGCCTTTGCTGGGGACAATTTCGACAATTATTTCCGGATCAGGAGGTATCGATATTTTGAAGCTAGCTTCTGCCATTGCTAAAGCGTGTGTGTTGGTCTATAGAAAGACGTTCATGTCTGAGAAGAAACCAGTCATCATACCCCTTCAATCTTCTCTCTAAGTGAGCTGTCGCTACTCTGCCAAAGCTTTGTGTTGGCTGCATTACTTGTGTGAACGTGAAGACAAATGGATACAACATGCTAGAAACGGTGCAAAAAAGAACATTGGAAGTCTTTCTGTGAATGGTTGGGATTTATAAAACCCACAGGTCGTCTACGAATCCCAGGGATGTTTATTTCACGAATGCCCTATTTGTTTTCCTGAAAGAAACCTGAAAAGCCCTTTCTCAGAGTTTACCATGGAAGAGTTGTACGAGCCCGAAGTTAGAAAGTGACGACGTACGACTACGATCGACGTTTCAAAACATGTCCAGAATTTAGACGCATTGCCGAACGTTATGACGTGGTAGAAATCGAACCTTTGAATCTTCTCGAAAGCTTGTTTGAGGACGAACCAATGCAACACGCATGCTGTGCGACGTACACGAATCTCAAGGAGAAGAAATTAACTGCATCGATATGTGCTCGTTGTATCCTTGGATACGCAAATATAAGTGATTCCCTACTTTGCACCCTGAAATGTTGACATAACACATTGACGTGGAACATATTCATCAATACGAAGAGTTGATTAAACGCAAAGTATTACCCCCAACCCACTTGTACCATCCTGTCTTACCACATCATTGCCAATGAAAACGTATGTTCCTTTATGTCGTAGTGTGCTGAAACATGTAATCAGGACCAACCTTGTTGCCACAAGGATTAAGAAAGCGCTGTAAGAGGAACGTGGGTAATTGTCGAATTGTTGCGTGCTCTGGATCGTGGATATCAGCTGTTAGAAAATATACGAAATTTGGCAATTTCCTACAACAGAACAACACCAAAAGGACGACATCTCGAAACCAGGGATTTTCTCAGGCTACACCAATGAATTCCTAAAATTTAAACAAGAAGCTAGTGGCTATCCATCTTCGTGTCAGACTCCAGAAAACAAAAAGACATTCAAAGAACGGTACTGATCCTTAGAAGGCTTCACTTTGGAATACGCGGAAAGAGGTAGGTAAGACGATCGTTTGCTAAAGACATGTTCAATTGTTTGTAGGGACAATTGGCACAACGTCCGATAGACGGAATACTTGGCAGATCCAAGTCGCAACTTTCAACTGGTGGACAACAAAGGAAAACTCATGAAACACGTGTAGATAGCCCGTAACGACTTAATCATTGTAAATTACGAAGAAGTATCAAAGTATGCACCCTCCCCCCTCCCCCGACGCGTTTGGAAATGTCATAGTTGCAGCGTACGTGACAGCCAATGCCCGTTTAAAATTGTATGATGCCTTGGAACTTTTTGGAGATCGAGACCTTGTACGTTTGCAAAACAACCAAATTATCAGTCGACCTTTATAAAAAGTATATCAAATTGTCTACCAGAACGAGTGCGACTTCCAGACAACAACACTCTACTGACACGCTGAGCTTCAGTATAAAAAAGGGAAAGTTCCAAGACAAATAATTCAATACAGAAACAGAGTGAGGGGCCAACTATGAACTCCATGTTCAATTTTGCGCCAACACACTTTCACTGATACTGGCTAACTCGACACAGCAACAAGTGAGGGGCCTACTGCGGACTTCAAGTTCCATAATGAACTTTATTGCGATAATGTGCCTTGAGACCAGGGTGATGCCGTACTCGGTGACATCAGAGATGTTGCACGACCTTGCCGCTCTTCTACTATCATCGTAAGTAATGCCGTTGGTGTGTCGTACCGCTCAACTAGAGAAAGCGATGTAGCACGATCTTTCTGCTATACTGGTAAAAGTGATGCCGTGCGTGTACCTATCTACGGATCTCATCCATGCACACGCAAACCACTCTGGATACCACTAGCTCATTGAGATGTACAAATCAAAGAAGAATACACGTTTCATGTGGCATTGTCTGACTGTTGTGATTGAAAGTCTACTAAAGTCGTTCAAAAATGGCCTAAAGATCTGGATGGAATGCCCAGTACCAAATTCTAAGCCAGAACCTAATTTTTCTACTCGGGACGAGGAGACCTAGTACAGTGTTTCAGTTGTTGTTTGATGATCCAAGAATGGGAGTATAAAGACTCAGCTTTCCTGAAACATGCCAGATGGTCTCCGTGTTGTCACTACCTTCATTTGGTTGGGCATAATTATTATTCCTGTGGATACATTAGAAGAGAACAGTCGTAGTTTACCTCCTGAGCTACGAGAACGCATTTACAAAGAGCTTGTACAGATTCAAGTGGTACGTAAAGAACAATTACATCCTTTATGATATAGACTTTTAAATCAGTTGTACCTGAATGCTATAAGAGGGTTGATTACTTTGAACGTGTTTAAATGGTCAGAAATTGATCAACTACCCTCGCCTCAGAAGAATTTTGATGCCACGACTTCCACCTACAAGGTTGGGATACTATAAAGAATATCTCGTCCAGAGGATGAAGACTTACAGGATTACAAAACACGTTTACAAGAAGTGTCACTTCAAGACAAGACTTCGTCAAGTCGTGTGGTGTGTGTGTTAGTGACTTAAACAATTATGTTCCAATCTGTACCAGTTCATACCCTCGGTAGAAAATATGACTATTTCCTCAATTAGAAACACGTTTCTGTGAATAACTAGTTTAGAAGAGCACATTCATAATCTACCTGGAGGTACGAGAACGCATTTACTGAATGTTTGTCAAGATACAAGTGCATAACAAATTCAGACTCAATTCCCAATTTTTTTTAACTATTGCTATATTCACAATATCAGAAGACTTATTCTTGGGAAAGACTGTCACAGACACAAACCACTATGTGGATTGAAAGTTTACCATGCACGATTTTTTCTTCGGTGTTGCAACAAATTCCGTGGAAGGCATTCAATGACAGTGTTCAGGACTTAGAGGATTATCAAACTCTTTTACAATAACTGTGTCCACCTATGATTCCATTGAATTTTGGACGACGTGTCGTTTACCAGCATATTTGTTGTGGACTATTTATGAACAGTGCATGCAGCAAAGACATGACCACCAAAACTTTATCTGTGCACGAAAGAGAAATTTTGTTGAAAGTGTTGAGAATAATGATATAGAAAAGTTTTGTACCTCCGTTTAAAGAAGACATTCGTCGTACTTTATTCACGCTTCATACTTACCAAGAAATATGAATCTCTAGTTGCTTGCACCAACACATTTACGACTGGAAAGATGTACGCGACTCGAAAAGTCTTGGCTTCGATGCTTTGATAGAAGAAGTGGATGACTATGCCAAAGACATTGTGTGTCACTAATCCAAGAAAAGAAGTTAACTTAGAGTCAGTGAGAGAATTGAACATGGAATTAAAGGCAATGTTAGAAACAATGGAAGAAGAAGCTGAAATAGAGGAAGAAATACTACGAGAGTACCATGGTACAATTATAAAAGGAAGAAATACTACGAGAGTACCATTGTACAATTATAAAAGAATGAGGAAGAAATAACATTCCCGGAGAAATTAGAGACAATTAATTTCACATAAACTAGAAGAACACCAGAGAGTACATATAGATTTCACGGGATGCACATAGAGTGAGAATATTGTACACTTACTTGTTTATATACAGCTTTTGTGATTTTAATTTGTGCCTCGTTGATGTGAGGCGTCATTTATGCATTATGTGTTTTTAATTCTTGAAATGTAATTATGTTTTTTGTAGTTACACTTTTTGAGAAACATTAAACGTGCATCAGATGTATAAAATGTCTTGTGTAATCTCAGAATTCTCAACACCAATATTTATCGCTGTATCCTCCTCCACCTCCTCTGGTCTCAAAGTGATTGACGAAAAGTTAGATCGTCAAAGTTGGGAGGGATTGTATCTCCACCATCCCTGTAACATGTTGATTGCTGGACTCGGGTTCAGGCAAAACTGAATTTATCAAACGTTTCATTGTCCACCACAACGTATCGTGTGGTGTTACAAAGAGTGGCAATCGGCTTGCACATTACTCCAAGACAGTCATGGAGAATCCATTTCGTTTGTCGAAGTCATTCCTCGCTAAGACGATGGGATCGTGTCTGACTTTAGTCAAACAAATATTCTTATCGTCGATGACATGTTAGGAGAAGACGAAGAAGAAATTAAACTTTGGTTTACACGAAAAGAACATCATCGTAATGCCAGAATTATTTTCATTACTCAAACTTTATTTCAACAAAGTAAAGCACATCGCAACATCAGTCTCAATGCCCATTATATGGTATTGCTTTAAAGTCCAAGAGACATTTCTCAAGTCCAGATGTTAGCCAAGGAGTTAGGAACACCTTGGCAAAAGTATGCGTAACACGATGCCACTCAAACACCTCTTGCGTATTTACTCATCGATTTAAAACCAACCACTACCGATTATTTGACATTTTTATACCAGTTTGTTTCACCATTGGTGCCTTGAAGGAGGTTCGGTCATTTACACGTCCACTTTGGCGCCTGTCTGAAGAAAACAAAAACTATAAAAACATCCGGCACTTCTTTTCTTTCAAACAGTATTCAACATGACATCCTTTCAATCGCATTATCTTGCCAAATTGATTCGTGCACTGTGTGGCATCAGTCGCAAATAAAAGTCCGTGCACATTTATTAGAAGTCAGTCCCAAAGAAGTGTTACGATGGTTTACCTTGACAGCAAGTCAATTACTGCAAGGTATCTTTCACATACCCCATCAACCAAAACGCTTTTTTGAGAAACATAAAGTAGTGCTGACACAACTGGCAAATCCAAGAACCGATACTCAAACGAAAAAAACAAATCATTTTGAAACCTAGTGGAAGTGGTTCTTTAGGAGGCGTAATTATTCGTTTCTTTGTAAAATAGAGGTTGTGCAGAAAGTTCCCACAATAGAAAGAAAAGCCCCAAGAAAAAGTCCTCTTCCCCCCCCCCCCACCACCAAAAAAAAAATTCTGCCAAAAAGAGAGGTCTGGTGCTGGGATGCGTACGTGCTGAAGAAAACCACGCCGCTCTGTGACAGTGTCTACTCCTGCCACTTCTATTTCTTCGCCGTTCACGATGATGCCTGTCCAACCTGATATAACACCTGTGTTTCCCAATTTGATGAAAAAATGGAAACCAATTTCTAAGGAATTTCTACTTCTCCGGCGGCGACGTCTTCTTCTTTAGCGACTTCTATTGCAGCTGAACAAAGTGGCCTCACCCTGAACAAAAGTACAAAAGAGAACAGGGGTGTTATAAAGTTTGCTGGATTTATCCAAACAAGAACTATGACTATTTAGTCCGTTGAAAACATCTCATCGTTGAATGCTGCCCATAGTGAAGTTGATACGACGTGATGACAATCAGTGGAGCCGAATTCCAGTATTTAAAAAAGTGAGAGATAAGTTCACTCCAGTGTGTTTGCTCCTGAAACAAAATATGTCATCAAGAAGTGCACACCTCCCTAATCAATAACCCAAAACACAATCTTCCTCCAAGAAATGGAAAAGAAAGGGACTCCCTCCTCGTTTAGCTAAACATTGGGATGTTTTGTCCGTATTGACTAAATACAAACCTCCGATGCGAAAACGAATCATGAACGACAGCACCTAAAACAATTAAAAAATTAAAAAATAAATAAAATAACCGATACAGTGTGTGATTGTTGTTTGAATGTTTTGAAAGGAACGGTACCTTTGTCCAAGATACAGAAACAACAATTAAAAAGATCGAAACGTTCTTCGCCAAATGGTGAGAAAAAAAATATCCATCAGTCAAAAGAAAAATAAATGCTGGTTCAACGAGGAAACTTTCTACCCATGCTGATAGGACCCTTGTTAAAAGTGGTTTCTCCTTTGCTAGGATCGATTGCTATACCTCGTTTTGGAGAAGTTATGAAATAATGACGGGAAAAAAGAACACCCTTTTTTTTGAAAGAAATCATGTTTGTGTCTTTGGGTCTGAATGGATTGAACCGATTTGTCAGAAACAGAAAAATCGCAACGAGATTGCAATGTCTTCAACTCTTTCACCAGAAAGCTTTACACGAAACAGCTAAACCTATTTGAGAGATTTCAAGACGATCATGAAAAGCGGTCCAAAAACCAACAAGACAGACATAGCCATGGGGATGGAAGCAGAAGAAGACACGGGAGGTCTTTCAAACTCTGTCTGCTCCAATACCTAGTAAGATTGCGCTTCCTTGATGACACCGTCCCATACTCCCAAACGAGAAGAAATAACAGCATGGTCAAAAAGATGATGTCAACACCTTCTCCAGCAGAACAAAAAAGAAAGGAAGACAGAAGTGAAATAAGACATTAAGAGAAAAGGCACAATTCTATAACCGGCTCCTACTCCTGTTGCTTGTCAGACACGTCAAGCCTCGTCCTAACCAATGCAACACGAATCTAAGAGTAGAATCGAGTAGTATGTAACTTATTAAGGAGCAGCAAAAACAACCACATCATGGTGACACGTTTAGCTAGCATTTACTAGAAATCTGCAAATGCTGCTGGTTACGGAGGAGTTCAAATATTGTATCATGCTGCAAAAACCAAACTAAACTGTGTACCTTTTGCCAGCTGTGCGACAATGGTTACAGGAACAATCGACGTACACGTTACACAAACCCAATGGACGAAGATTTTCCGGACGACAAACCAAAGCCGCTGGCATCGATCATCAATGGCAAGCAGATTCACCCTTTACGATGGCAAACATAGAAAGGCACTATATATGTGAACCAAGCTTTTCAAAAAGAACTGAATATTTTTCACCACTGAAAATCCTTAAAACAAAAGTCATCATCATGGAACGTTTGCAAAGAACTTTGAAAGTAGGTATGTGGAAATATGTTTCACATCAGCACACTCTCAAGTTCATCGACGTGTTACAACGTCTTGTCAAGGCTCAGATTCAATCGTACCATCGTAACATAGGAGGTGCACCCGAAGAAGTGACCCCTAAAGTGATAGATTGTTTGAAACGTCACCGACCACCTCAAAAAGAAATGGTGTTAAAGACTGAAGATTGGGTTCGCGTTGGAAAAACCAAAGGCAACTTTGACAAAGGTTATTTACCTAACTGGACAGCCAAATTATTTCGTTTCACTGGACAAGTACGTGGACGTGATCCTCCTGTCTATAAATTGGAATACATGAGCGGAAAAGTGTTAAAAGGAATATTTTACTTGCCTGAGTTACAACGAGTGACCAAAAAAGAAGACGGCGTGTACGATACCGAAAACATTCTCGATCGAAGAACACGTAAAGTGGGCAAACGTCGACTTGAAGAAGTGAAAGTACGTTGGAAAGGATATCAACCTAGTTTTGATTCTTGGACTGCCGCTTCACAAGTCATCGGCTATACAATGAAGTGGAAGTAACCATCATGCCATTAAACACAGCAGCTACCTCTCCTTGTCAGAGTTCCTCTCTTCAAGAACTATAAAACAACCTCTGTGAGTTTGGTGTGGATAACGTTTTCCTAAAATTCAAATGGTCTTTTTCTGCCAAATATTTGTTACGCATTGTGTCATCAGAGCAGCGATCGCCAATTTGAGTTTGCAACAAGGAGACAAACCATTGTGGACAATTTTACTTAGCAGTCGTATTTGTTATCTTCTTTCCAGTCCGTCGTTGAAATATACTACAATAGTAACAACAACGTCAGTCGCCACCACAACAATTCTTTCAGTCACAACAACAGCAAATATCTTTTTTGAACATTTGGAAAATTATTCTCTTTTGACATATAGTGACTCCGAGGAAACCAGAACCATCGAACTACGAATAACCAATTTTATTTAACATTACCCAGTGACAGTTCTATCGATGTGTTTTCCAACAATAAAGTATGTTATTTCACGGAAAAATCGCCTCAAGCCATAAAATTGGATCATTAAGCTAATTGGGAAGTCGCTTTGTTATATATAATCCATCCTATGCAAGCCCTGAATATTAACGAAGGTCGAAACACTTTCATCGTTGATATCCTGAACGAGCAAGTTCAGGCACATTTGGACAAAAATGATACTGGTTATTACCAATTCAAAAAACCCATCACCCACCAATCCTCCATTGACCACCTATACCATGAGAATTCGCGTTGAGTATTATTTCAATGCTCAACATCTATTCGAAACGATTACGGCTATTTTTAACGATCAGTTTGGCAAAGCCTCGGAGAAAGCTTGCAAAAGTGTACACTGATCGAGTACCATAAAATTTCTCATCGTCATAAAATGCATTTTCGGACGGCAGAATAATGTCCATTACGTTTTGTCCTGTTTTGTTTTCTATTTAGGGTGGATACACTGTTGTCGCTTCTATGAAAGACGTTTGCAACAATAATCGATTATACAAGCATTTTCTCTACCCTGTCGAATTAAACGAAGGACTGGATTTACTGTTGGTTTCCTCGGATGTGGTCGAGTATAACATGGTAGGAAAAACAGCAGCTCCGTTACTGAAAGTCATTTCTTTCATCGCTGCTTACGAGGAAAGTGGAAACACGTATCACGTTCACTATCAATTTGTACATCCTCATTATTTTCCTGACAGTAAATCGTATTTTGACAGTATCAACATTAGTATCAAAGGAGATCTTGGACAAAATATTATATTCTCGAAAGGAAAAGTCACCATGAAACTACATTTTCGAAAACGATTCTCCAGTGAATTGTAAAAACAAGCTGTATCCTGTGTACCAAGGCGTCGCTCTACAGCGAGGACATGGCTAGGAATCAGCTTTTAAAATCACTGTTAAAATAAGTTTTTGTACGGTATTACCCATTTTAAAACCGATGGTGACTCAATGATTGCATGCTTTGAAACATGCGGCTTTGACGCAAGGAAAAGAATTTCTTCAAAACGTTCTTATTGACAAACACAGACCAAAAGAATCCTTCATGAGAACAGGAAAAATATATTGCTTAAACTGTAAAAGACCTTTTGGGTCGCAGAGACATCCCTATAAATTCGCTTCAGATTTCTAACCAAGGCATTATTTCTTCTTCTACGCCACAGCAAGGACGAGGCAGAAAGAGACGTCGAAACCCCCTGAGATCTCATAGACACGTTCAGAAAAAGAATAAGAAAAGAAGAATAATAGGAGCTGTCAGAGAATTTGATGTGTTTGATTACTAATTGAAAAAAAAAGAAAAATGATACACCGAGATTCTTGCGAATGTTCCAAGTCAGAACTTGATCTGTTTGCCATGCCACCTTCGATCATGACGATGCAAGCATCCCAATTAGTAGAATTTCATCATGTGTCGTCTTTGACTACCTCAGCCCATATCGAATTTGCAATCAAAGGACAAACCGACTATTACATCGATCTGAATAGCAGTCACTTTTACCTGAAAGTCAAAGTTCTCAAGGTTGATAACAGCAACCCAGAGGAAAATGCCAGAGTAGCTCCCGTCAACAATTTCATGCATCCGTTGTTCAGCGCAGTGGATTTGTACTTTAATAACAAACTGGTGATCAGTAGCTAGCCTACCCGGAAAATCTCTTGTCGTGAGGAAAAGAAGCCAAGAACACACATCTGGATGCTTCCGTGGCATGGAAACATGACACTTTGGATCCTTACAATATTGAATTTAACCACCGTCGAAAGGAAACCAAACAAGGACGCAGTTTAGAAGTTATGGATCGTTTGCAAGACAAGTTTGTTAAATGGAGTGGATGTACGCCTGAAACTGAATCGAAGTCGTACAGTGTTCTATTTTATGGCTAATGCTAACGAGTAAAAAGCCATCACCAAAGAAACCAGACTTTACGTGCGTCGTGTGGAAGTTTTACTTAAAGTGGAAACGACATCCGTCAGACTTTGAGCAGAACAACATTCAAGTATCCACTACGACGAGTGGAAGTGGAAACATTCACTATTTCCTCTGGACCATAATCCAAGACCGAAGATAATGTTTTCCAAGGAGAGCTACCCAAACGTTGGCTCATTTGCATCGTCAGCAATGCGGCCCTAACAAAGCCATCGATTATAATCCTTTCGAGTTCCAACACTTTAACGTGTCCAAGATAGAAGTCACTCGAGATGGCCAGACTTTGTGTACCAGATCCTCTGAACCTAACATTGCGCAGAAACATTATTTGAGATCTTACTTGACTGTACTTGAAGCAACAGGACAGTTAGGTACCAACATCAGTCGAGGGATATCGTAAGACGATTATGCAGGAGGAAATGCTTTGTAGAGATTTAATTTCATTCCAGATCAAAGCAGCAACGAGGGAAATTTCCACCCTATAAAATCAGGCCATCTTCGTGTGGAACTTCAGTTTGCAGTAGTTCTGGCCAACACAGTGAACGTCATCTTGTATGCAGAATTTGACAATACTCTGGAAATCAACAGTTTGAGAGAAGTGATCCTAGACTATTAGAAAAAATGGAACACGAAGTACTTATGCATATAGGCGATGAGAATGATTCTGATCCTGAACAACCACCACCACAATCAAACACCACAAACAAACAAGAAGGACTGAAAGAATCACCAACCTGAACAGAGAACATTGTTATGGATGTCAAATCGATCATCCTAGTCAGGAACAATACGACAAATGAATGATCACGAGTGAATAAGACGACTTGGAAGAGTATCTGGAAGAGGCATGGACTCTCATTTGAGAAGAGACGATTTTGAGAAAGTGGTATAAAGACTTGACTGACCATTCCATACCTCCATTGACTTCTCTGGAGACGAAATGCACCTAAGCTCTCTTGCAACAGAATACGGATACTACCCGTTGTTCATCGACTTACCTGACAGAACTATTCAAAGGAAACGTCAAGTATGAACTCATGTCTGATCATTATATGTGAACCAAAGAAAACTGAATACCTGGGAAACCATCATTTAAAAAAAAAAAGTAATGGATACCAGGGAACTTCATCACCTCTTGACTCAAAGTTCGTACACAGCTTCTTGAAACCCTGCGGTGGGTACTAAAGATAAACTTGCACGTCGAAAACCTAAAGACGTTGAAGCCTATGTCATCCAAACAGAAGACTGTCATCGACCAGGAATACACCGGGTAACCGTCTACTTTCCCAATGATCACAGTGTGGACTGTTGTGATTTTTATGGATTACTTCCTCTGGAAGATGACATCATTGACTTTATGAGAATAAATACTGTATCGACTAGATTCAATAATGTGAGATTGCAAGGATTAGATTCCATAATGTGAGGATATATTTTGTGCATTTTCTTCATCAACGCAGTCTTGTATTTCCCTTACAACATTTGGTGAATTGTTTTGATGGTGAATACTCCAGAAATGATGATAAAATAGAAAGATGGCTTTGTGAACATTATGGCAATCTCTTGTCTTTAGCTCAGAAACGTAGTGTGAATCGATGACAAAATGACAGTGTCTTAGATCATTGGAAGTAAAGTTTGACTCCACAACATTGTCAACTTTGTAAATATGATCATGTTTAAAACTGTTTGTCAGTTTATATTTCTGTTTTGAGTTAGAGAAACTTCTTATTATGATTAAAATGTTGATTTTGAACAACATGGAGTTGTTTTGTTTTTTTATTGACTGAAAAACAAATTGTATGGAAATGCTCTTTCACACTTCTCTCTATCAATCTTGTTCGTGTTTTCGTTTTCTTTGAGACCCGCGTACCGAATCAGATGGATGCTTTCCTTCATATCCGTGATTTTCTCATAAAAAACGGTGCATTCACTATTCTTGTCATTAGAAACCCTACCCTTTGTGTGTAAGCACTTACTCTTCTTTCCGTTGATTGTGGAAATTAATGTACTCTTCTCCAATCCTAACTTTTGCTTTTCATATCAAGACTGACATTTTTTTTCCCTGCATATGGTGGATAACTTTCTATGATAATTGTGTTTGCGAGCGTTTGTTATTATGTTGAATTCGTAGTAGAATTTTTTTTATATGTCATTGACATGTACATTTCATATCATCTGGTACAACAAAATAATGTGCAAGTTTTACTTTTTCAACATGCAGTCTTCATTGAATCACGTCATGAATGTCACCTTTGTGAAAATCTGGTTTGATTTTGTCTTTATATACATTATATTTCCAATTACAGATAACAATGAAGGTTGTCCTATTGCCCAGGACACCCAACACTTGAGTTCGAACAACTATAATTTAAAATTCAACTTGTTGGATCCACGTGGATTTTTATTGATAGTGAATTATTTTGACAAGTCGAATCTACTTTGTGGCAAGTGACTTTCACCATCCACTTGCCCGAATGATCGAGTAATTCTCAAAGTTAACGCCCAGCCCTGCAGACATATTCTAAGGGAACCACAAGTACAGTGAAGAAAGTTTCATTACACTTGTTAATTAATATTAATGAGCTGTACAACAAAGTTCTTTATTAGTGAACAGTACGTCAGTGCATCCCCTCAAAGTATTCCCCATGCACCTCTACGTTTTGGTATGTTGTTCATACACTGAAAACTGCACTACCAACCGCATGGCAGCTTTAAAATAGTCTGCCTTTAAGCAGACTGCCTTTAAGCGAATCGTTGGAAACGAGATTCAGCCAAAAATCACTTAGAGCTAAATCAAGGCTGTTTGGCGGATGTGGCAAAGTTTGGATGCTGTGTTCCTTCAGAAAGTCTCTCTTACAGCAGATTTATGCGTCAGTGTCTTGTCATGGAGAGGATGGATGCGCAGGTACCTGAACGATCGGGCCTTTTGCATTGAAAAATAGCGCGTATAAAACTCTCTTGACAGTCCGACTACGTCGTGCGATTTTTGGCCTTTGCACATTTTCTCCTATCCAAACTTTATTATTTTCTCTCGAGTCGGGTTCTAAACAGTAAGTCAATTTTTCATCACCTGTGATAATCTCATTCAAACATCTGTGATCACTCTTTTCTTATTTAGCTAGTAGCTGCTTGTCGAATTCAACTCGAGGCTGTTATTTGTTTATCAGCTGTCAGTAAATGTGGGTCCCATCTTGCAAAAACTTTTCTGAGTTTCAAATGAATCTTCAATATTTTAAGAACAGCTAAGGAATTATTGCTCGTGATAATAGAAATATCTTCCACTGTGTATCGAGCATCTTCATCAACTGATCCCTTCACCGTAATCACTTCCTGTTCAGCAAGTGCAGACACCGGTCTTCCATGGATTCGCAACCATCTTTACAATGATGAAACCACCTCAGAATTGTAGGATATGACAGAGAATTACATCCGTAAACTGTATCCAAGTTGACCTTGATATCATTCAGAGAGTATCCTAAGAGCGCCCGGGTTTTACCGTATGCTCTTAGCTCAGTAGCAGAATTGTTCTCCTCCGACATTTTAAAGTCACTGTCACTTACCTATGTCACGTCACACACACACACACACACACACACATATATATATATATATATATATATATATATATATATATATATATATATATATATATATATATATATATGCAGCTGCCCGGCGTGCTGCACGTTCAGCTACAAATCATTTTATAGAACGTTATTTTGTCTATCGATCGGTGTTAAATTTATTAGCAGGTTCAATGAAACAAAAAAGTTATAACCAAATATTTCAGACATTTTCAAATACCCTTCGTATGTAAGTAGTGCTGAGATATATCACTTTGTTCGAGCATTAAAATTAGTTTTTAATTTACTGCAGCCCCGGGCAGAACGGAAACAAGATTCAGACTGACCTTGCTGTCCAGAATGCAGATTCTGACACAGAATCTTATTAAATTCCAGAAAATGAGCAAAAAATTAATAAATAAATAAACGAATAAAGTCATAGTCAAAGATATGTTTTTTTTATGATTTTGTGTACCTCCATATCTCGTCTTAAATGCAAATGTTTATACTTTCGGCCTGCAAAGCCTGTACAGCTTGTAAGCGAAACTACATGCTAAAATATATTAGTTTATGCTAGACCGTGACCTAATGGATTTTCCAAGAGAAATAAATTTGATAATTTTTTTGAGTGAATTAGCAAAATATTTTTTTCACTGCGGTCGATAGACATAATTGAAATTATGACCTACAAATTTAATCCGTCATATTGACATTTGCTTGGTCTAATGATATGGCCAACTCTCATGCAGGAAAACTAGGCTCAAATTCCACGATGTGCTTATTTTGTCATAATTTATTTTGTGTATGTGCCTATTTACCTTGAATTACGAAGACACATTATGTTACTATTTATATTTTCTCTGCGAATATACACTAAACTCAGCAGAACATACACGGTAAACATCTGACATTATCGCGCGGCATACATCAAGAAATCTGCTACTTAATATGTTATGCATATTGCTAGCCAATATGTTTGAGCATAAACTAAACAGAAAATTTACTTGTTCCGATTGAAAAAAAATATATATTTTATCGATCGGGTGAAAAACTCTGTATTTTCACGAGTGGCGAGTTTTTCACCCACTCTATGAAATATATAAGGTATTCACTCGATACAAGCAAATATCCTCTATGTATTGACAACATGATATTTTACGAGTAATTATCTTTGCTTATGTAGGGTACCTGAACATGTTTTCGTGTCATCAACAGCAAACAATGTTTGCAAGCAAACGATGCTAAAGCAACTACACATATACTGCTTGATCTCTGCAAACAAGCTCGTAAGTCATGTCGCCCTTGATAGTTAGATGATCTGAAAATTGGATGCAATTTAGTGAATTTCATTTTCATGCCCCTGCTGCTTGTCTAGATGATATCTTGTTCATCATTATGTATGACCCTTCACCTCTAGAGGTTCATTAAGTGTTTTTAAACAAAACCAACTAAAGTAGACAAATGCAATTTAATTAAAATATATTTATGACATATCACAGTGCAGACTGTGACACCAGCAGAGAAAGAGTGCAGCCCCGAAAGCTACTTGGATCCAAACATGAAGGCTTGCCACGTAAGCAGCATGAAAGACAACGTGAAATGCCCGTAGTTCTCAGAGGCCATTTAACAGGTTATATCTAAAGAAGGCCTAAAAGGGAATGCTGAAGAAGTCTGGAGTGCCTTAGGAGCGCCCTGAGCTCAGTTATCTACGAGTCAGCTATCACCCCATTTGGTAAAAACAGGACTCAAAACAAGGACTGGTTTGAGACCAAGGCAGACAAATGGTGCCAGTGATAGAGGCAAAGAACGCTGGCTACATGGAACCCAACCTAAATTCAACACCAGAAACACTTCGAACTTTCAAGTCGGCGAAGAGTTCTGTGCAGAAGACAGCCAGACGCTGCGCAAATCAGTACTGGGCCGATATATGTCAGGATATACAGACGGTATCAGACGCAGGAAACATCCGCGAGCTATATGACGGGATTAAGAAGGCCTTTAGCCCCACTATCATCAAAGTTGCCCCCTTGAAGGCAATGGACGGCGTGATGATTACCAACAGTGGCAAGATGATGACTTCCTGGGCGCAACACTACCTCGAGCAGTACCACCGCGAAACGGACATATCCAAGCTAGCACTTTACGCACTGCCGGAGTTACCTGTCATAGAGGAGCTCGTCGAGGTGCCAACAGTGCTCGAGATCAACCGATTCAGAGATTTCTTGGCAAGCGGAAAGGCGCCCAGAAGGGACGGGATTCCAGCCGAAATGCTGAAGTGGAGAAATTCCAGCCTGTTACTACATCGCTATGACCTGGAGAGAAAAAGCATTTTCTGTAGCACATGCGCCACTCCAGCATTATCACGCTAGTCAAGAATAAAGGCGACCGCAGAGACTGCAACAACTATCCCAGCATTTCACTCCTCAGCATTACAGGGAAGGCCTTTGCATGGGTCATTTTGAGAAGACTCCAACAACTCGTTGACCAAGTGCTTCCGGAGACGCAGCGTGGCTTCAGAACAGGTAGATCTGTGAGGATTTAGCTTGTTTACAGCAGTGTTGCATCTGTAGAGGAGAAAGGGGGGCCTCCCGTCGATATGTACTGAGCATGTTTTTTTTTATGAATGATCAGCAATGAAATTCATTGTCAGTGAATGCTACTAACTCTGATATTATAAATACATGTATCTGTTATGTAATGTTTATATTGTATCTTGTTTTGAGGCTGTGATCGGCGATTGTTTTCCTCACTTTCACTGTTCCGTCTAATGCGATGCTTGACCTCATTGCTGTAACCTCGGTAGGGTTCATTTCCGGGTCATAGCTAGTATAGATTCCCGCTACAGAGTTTCCATAGTTTTTGCAGAAGATTGTTTAGTATATTCTACCGCAAGGAAATTGTGTTCAGTGAATGGTACACGTTATCTAATGAATTTTTTTGTTAAAGCTACGTTGTTTTTCATTGAATATTGCCATTTCCTTGAATGAATTCCGTACTGAGGTCAAGATTTTTGGCAGTGGTTTTCCGCATAATTCTGTGCAATTCCGCGGAATTCCGTACGCCTTATGGGATTTCGTAGGGTATATAAACCAGAGGTTTGGAGAGTTTGGGAGAATGGTCAAACGTTTTCTTTAAGGAAACATCCCTGTTTTCAGTCAAAATCAAAATTATAGGTATATAAATTAAAATTATTAGCATTTCAACTTGTTGTTAATAAAACTAATTTGACTATAGTCTATTTCAGACAAAGGAGGGGGAATATTTGCATAATATTATTTGCTGGATATGTAATTTATTAAGTAAAATTATTAAATGTAATGTATGTTATTATCACTATAAACAATCAGTTTTAATTCTCATATAGCAAGGGTTGAAGTAAAGTTGAAAAGGTATATTGATCTGAAGTTTTCATTCTAATTCCATCATTCTATTTATTTCAACTGGTGTAATTGAAATTTTAGTTATCCACTCCAATTTGTTTCTTTTATTGTGATATTGACCACTCTGCCAGTGTAGTCAAATAGGACGATAATTTAAATTATTTTATCTCTCAAATATACTGTTTAGTTGCATATTTACAACTGTTATTGTTGAATGTAATTAAATAAATTTTGCACTAAACCGAGGAACGTAAAATCAGAGTTTGGTTATTCAATTACTTTTAGGATATATATGCACATACACACACTCAGTTGTAAGCAATACAATTATATCTAATTAGATACATCCACAATGTTGCCAGTCACGTATACAGACGCTACCGAAGGCTGTCACCGATCAACAGTGGATATGATCTTCTCCCTACGCGAACTGCAAGAGAAATGCAGAGCGCAGTAGAAACCACTCGACATTGCCTTTGTCGACCTCACGAATGCATTCCAGACGGTGATCAAAGCAGGACTCTCTAATACACTCTCCACCCACCCCTCCACACAGGAAACTCCTCCGCCTGATCCGTTTATTTCACGATAACATGCGCGGCACGGTAGTTTGATGGCTCCACGTCCGACAGCTTCGAGATCAATTGTGAAGTCAAACAAGACTACGTCCTGGCACCAACACCTTTCGGCATCTTCTCTCTACTCTTTAAATATGCCTTCGACGCGAAAATGGAAGGCGTCTACCTGTATACGAGGTCCGATGGAATATTGTACAACGTAGCCAGGCTAAATGCCAAGACCAAAATACACCACATCCTGATCAGAGAATTTCTGCTCGCAGACGATGAAGCACTGATTACCCACGGAGGAAGTCAGCTCCAGAAACGTATGGACTGTTTCTCTGGTGCATGCTCCAGGTTCTTCCTCACCATCAGCATCAAGAAAACAGGAGTCATGGGACAAGGCGTTGCACAACAGCCATCAATCACCCTCGATAGCATTCACTTGCCTGAAGTAAGCAAGTTCTGCTATCTAGGATCTACAGTGACCGACAACCTCTTACCTGACGAGGAGATCAACACCCGCATTGTAAAGCCGGCAAGCACTGTCGGCAGACTAAGAAAACGCGCCTGGAATAACAATAACCTTACCATCAAGACTAAGACGCTCATCTATCAAGCTGCGTCCTCGGTATTCTGCTGTATGGCAGTGAGACATGGACTGCCTAAAGTTGCCAAGAGTAGAAACTCAACAGCTTTCACCTCCGCTGCATGCGTTGATCCTTGGTACTATGTGGAAGGACAAGATCACCAACGCTGACTGAAGTCGCCAGTTCCAAGTGGCCAGCAGGATGCCCAAAAATCCGCTTTGAAGACGTCAACAAGCGTAATATGGAAGATCTCAGCATTGGCATCGACGAATGGGAGTCACTGGTAAACAGCAGAGACAAGTGGCTCCGCAAGCTTCGAATTGAAATTAAACATCATGACAAACAGTGGCAGACCAACTACACAGCAAGCGCCAACACAGGAGACAGTGCGCCAACCAGGTTCTACCTATCACAGAACGCAGCCGTGTCACTAGCGGTAGGTCATATTGTTCCAGATAATACTTTTTAGCCACCAAAGGAAATGCAGTCAAAATATAAAAGTCATCACCAATGGCTACTGCATATCCATCGTCTTACGCAGACGGTCAGATGCCAGCAAAAACATTTATATTTTCATGCACATTTCAATGATCGTTTTACATTTTCAGAAATATTGTACTACCTGCTTCATATTTGTGTAAAGTTTGAACTTTTGAAACTTAATCGTTTTTGAAGAAAAATGCTGTCAATAAAGTTAAGTAAAACCCACTTGCGGTAGATCCTTTAGACTTAGTAGGCGTACTTTTATTCATTTGAATAAGGCGTAGTGTGATTTAGAGGCTATAAAAGCACTTTTAAAAATTGTTTTTGTTTTAGAACTTATTGGATTGGGATTTGTGTGGGGATGACGGTATACATAGTTTGCAAAGTTATTTTTGTAATGTTTAATTGTAGATTTAGACTCTTTTTCCTTAGTGGGGCATATTTGTTTCACAAACACAAAGTAGATTATTTATTACTCTTTTCAATAGCTTTTAACGTTTTCAGATGGCAGTAGGAATATAATATCATGACCTTAAACAATAATTTGTAGCAACATTGCAACAAATTCACCAAATCATGTTGCACAACAAAATGTAATAATGTTGCCATAAATATGAAACAACGTTGCTGGGTTAAGCCCTTTTTTAATATTTCACATCTGGTTGCTGTTCTAACTTTTACTGTGATTCCCATATTTCACCACAAAAGCACTTTCAAGTATCTATTTTGTATGAAACATGATATTTGTGAGAATGTTGAACCAGTATAGCTTCTGAGTAAGGCAACTGTACGGGCAACATTTAATTTCAACGCCATTATCAGAGTAATATCACCATAAAAGAAACAAATGCGTACATTAGTATGGTGTAAGTCTTGATCATAAGTAATGGAGTGAGAAAAATGTTGATTTTGTCATCAGACTGGAAAATTCCCTTAAACTAAATGTCAATCATTCTACAACATTTCAAAGCTTCAACGTTTCATTACAAGAATTGCAGAATATTTGTATATTTTCAACACATTATACATCATATTTATAAGCAACAAACTAGTCTGCCAAGTAAGGTCAAATTATATTCAGCATGACACCTTGATTAAAATGAAGATATAAGCCATCGTCCTGAAATGAAAGGACATATTCTCAACTGTTTTCGTTCAGCATTGTCTTATGAGAATAGCACAAGAAATTGGAAATTATCTTTATGAGAATAGGAAAAGAAATGGGAGAGAATCGTAAGTTATATTTTCTTATTGGCGTTAAATTTACATTTCACCCATTCAAAGTCAAATAAGAAACGAAGTTCTTGCATCTAATTCTATCCATACTAATAAAAACCGTTTCTTACCCTAAAAGTCTGTAGATCGTTGCTCAACTGCTGCCACCTCAGATATGATATCTGCAATCATGCTAATGCGCAGGCGAGAATGGCCAATAGGAAGAGAGCGATCGCGTTATCAATGGAGTTGACATGAGCAAACCGCAGTATGTGTATTTGGGATGGGTTCACACAAACTGGCTGCTGAGCGGGAAATGGTTCACAATGTCGGTTTCATCTAATTTGACCATAACAATAATTTCCCGATGTGTACCCCGTGGACACTCAATTTTGTTGTCCACAATGAAAAATGTGTCCATAACAAAGGTTTAAACTTTGGAACGGTGTCCAGAAGGCAGTAAATCTGAGTGCACAAGCACACACACATGAATGCGTATTATACAGGGAATATACGGTATATAAGTTATGCTGCTCCCAGTCTAATATGAGAAAATGAAATTTCGCACATGAAAAAATATTAGCATGGTTAGAGACATAGGCAATAACAAAATTCCATACCAATCTTCTTGGCACAATCACAGCTTCTTTGGCTGGGGTGGCGGAAAATTACCGCTTAGTTGTATTGATGTGGGAATTTCGCCCTCACGTTATTTGTGAAAACGAATTTTCTCACTTGAGAGACACTTTACGGTCAAGAGATGTGGACCCACATTGCAAGTTCCAATTTGCACATTCCATGTACGCTTTAAGCTACTTCTGGTATTGAGAAAGACAAAACTGTTGGATTGAGTCTAATATAAAAAACGAATATTTTTTCCATAAGAAACAATATTGACATATGCTGGGATACTAGGCATTTATACATTTCATACCGATTTTCTTGGCACAGTCAGACCTGTGTCTACTAGGGGTGGGGTAAAATATTCTTTGCTTGTATTGACATATAAAATTTCCACTCTATTTGAGAAAACCAATTTTCGTATTTGAGAGTCAAGTTGCTGACAAGAGATATGGACCCCCAATGCACATTTCCATATGGACATTCCTGGGATACCTAAAGCTGCTTGCGGAACAGTGGACACAAAACTGAGCTTGTAACATATATATGTTATACAGGAAATATACACAAATTAAGTTTGTATCAGTCTAATATGAGAAACGTAATTTTCGCAAATGAGAGTATATTCAATATTTGCAGGCGTTAGGTGACATAGCCTATGATGAACGTCCATGCCGATCTTTTTGGCACAGTCAGAGGTATTGACGCTGCAGAGGGCGGTGTGCACTGTTTAATTGTTTCGATGAGGGAATATTGTCCCTGCCACTTGTTGCTCATTTGAGAAAATTTGTTTTCTAGAATATGCTACGGGAAAAATTGCAGACGAGTATAGTGTAGTTTTTTTTTCAAACTCAGTTGTAATTTGCCTTATTCTTTTCTCCATTATGTTGTTCTACTGTCAGACGGTTCGATATTCGAATATCAAACCCACTGCTAACTTCTCATAGATGTATCGCACTAGCTAATATCTTCAACAGATCGCCTTTACAGAATAACGACTCATTTAAAAACTGCGGTAATAGTAAACTCGTATTTGTCAGGAGAATGACTGTGTTTATTATTTCATTTCTGCTTATAGTTTGATTGTAAATAATCCAATATCGGCGTTTTTCCGCGATACGTATGTTCATTAGCTATTTTCTTTTTTTTTCTTTTTTAGTAGCATGCATGGCATACCTCAATAAGATCAGCTATACAATCTATTCGCAAATCAATCATTTGGAAAGGCAAGTCTTTAAAAGATTGCACTACGATTTCGAAAGTCTACCAGAAAATTGATGACGGATCATATACCTATGTTGGACGAATCTATACACAAGGAGATGATCAGGTTGCAAGGCGCGCTATGACGTGCCTTTGATCTCGACAGCAACTGGTGAAACCTCTGCAGTCAGAACTTACTCTCTGAACTAGCCGCCATGTATGTGCTTGAATCCTTGAACAATCTTTGTACACCCAGCCCCTATAAATTCTCACAATGGATTAATCTAATTATGGATACGATTTTTTATAGCGGCCATTATGTTGGAAAGTACTAAAACTGGATGTTTGTATAATTCATTTCCAAAATGGAATTATGGTTTTCGATAAAAGGAGAAAAAAAAATGGTATAAGCGCGTGTTGAACAAATTATTGGTAGGGTAAATTTGCCACATACTCAACACTCGGGAATTCTTACTCCATTATATGTATTCAGTTGCATATCTGACTGGTAATATTACGTAAGTGGGTCAGAGAATGCTAATAGGGAACTTAAGCAATGAAATTAGACAACGAATGTCACGTGGGGATATCAAATAAAAGAAGAAAAGTTAATTTTATCCTATTAAATCATTATGGATAATTCCGACTATAAAAAGGATAATGCCGTTAACAACAAGTGGATAATTCTGACCACTACAAGACGGATATTAAGCAATAACATCTGACACGTTCTAGTTTTTCAAGTTCAGTAATCAATTAGTGAGTCATTAGTGTACAATTTAGTAAAGGTTAACCATGCTTTACATATACACTTATACACAAGTAGCTGAGATATGATAGATCAGAAGAACGAGGGATAGGAAATAGAGAAAAAAACTTGTAAAACTATTCGTTCATATGGATTCTGTACAAAAGTATAAATTTAGCTTTCTGAAGTTTCCTTTTCCATCTAAAACAAATTGCTCATTTTTAGTGGTGATTTTTCTGCTTTGCTCATTAGTGTTCTTGGGTGGTTGGAGTTAACCATCTGTTAAATATAACCAGGGGTAAATCAGACCGCGACTCAAATCATGAAATATAATTGGCCTTTTGTGTCCTGTATTTTTGACGTATTTTCAAAAAATTAAGACACTCTTATTATGCACACAAATCATATCTTTGCCATGGGTTTAACTGTCCTCAAAACCTGATTGATAGATATCTTTAGTTCCGCGGGCCACGCGTTACTATTGCAGCTGAAAAGTTTACACTTGTAAATGACTTGATTTAGTGTGCTTCCTGTACAAAATCGGTAGCCGTGTTAACAAACATACATGTAGTATACATCAGGTGTTCTAGCTGATGCGAATATCCAGGCAGTGAGTCCGGTTGCATTATCCATTTTTCGTTATGTGTGTGTGTGTGTGTGTCTGTGTGTAACAATTCGAAGAAATATAACGACTATCCTAAGGATGTATCGCCTAAATGGTCACTTTTATTCAACAAAGATGGGTCTGATAAACTGAATCCTGTGATAATAAGATGTAAAAGACGTCCTGGAAAGAATACAACCGCAAACTGAGAGAGGTACTATATACACATTATGACTGGCTTACATATAAATAGTTCCTATCGCGCTGATCGGGGGAAAGGTTGGGTTTCGAATCTGTTTAAGAAATAGCATTTTTTCGTTTATTGAATAAAGTGTACATGTTTAGAAATGTTGATGAACGTAGCAACCTCATTTACTTTCTGATTCGACGCTTCCTGATGACAAGAGTGTGTATCCATGTATGTGTGGCGTTGAACGGCACTTCAGCACAATCCTGGCTATTTAGTGTCGGTAAAAAGTTAAGTTTCGAAAATGTACAAGTATTAGTTGGATAAACTCTTGGAAGATAAAACCTTCCAATATACCACGCTTACATATCCATGTACTCAGAGACAAGCATGTTTGCATGTATGTATTATGCAAAAGTTGATCGTAAGTAGTAAGTTGCACATACTATGTCAGTAGTCGGAATTACCACACTGGTCGGAATTTGACCACACTACCCTAGTTACATCTATGACGTATTCAAAAGTTGTGTCTGCTTGTAATATGACCAATTTTATCTCTTCTGAATTTAATATCGTTAATGATGTTCTTTTCCTTTTATATCTTATTCCACTGTTCATGAATAGGGAACATGGTACAATTTACAACAGGAATACATTTACTATTTAAGTGTCCAATCTAGGCCTCGTTGTAAAATTCTGATTCATCAATCGCGCAAATCATGGGCTTTCTCGAAGATAGAAATATGTAAGTGAAAGTTGAGAAGTTCAATTGATGACGAGGTTTTTAAGAATGTTGTGAACATGCTTAGGGTACTGATGGCATGTTGTAGACTCATTTCTTCTAGCTTGTTTAACTGCACGGTACTTACATGTATTTTAAACTTTTATTTTTATTTTTTTTTGGCATTCTCAAACCAAATTCTTAAATATCACGTACGCTCCGTCGAAAGAATGTTTTCTACAATACAATGAGTTTCGATCGTTTGTGATAAACAATTCATTTGCAAACCAGGGATTTGGAAGTAATACTTTGTTGCATAAAGTATGCACCCCCCCCCCAGCCCCCACACAAATAAACAATCACACATGTGGTGAGAGGTTAAACACAGCTGACTGCGCACTCCATATCTATAAGATAAATATATAGTATTATCACAGTAACGCGATCTTGATTGCTAGATCACGTCGAGTTGTCAGCATTAGAAAATCCGGATCATTACGAGACGCGAAGCGTCGAGTCATGATCCGGATTTTTATGCTGACAACGAGACTTGATCTAGCAATCAAAATCACATTACTGTGATAATGATATTTTTGTTATATACCTTTCAATTTTCAGATAATTTAATAAAATCACTATATGTAGTTGAAAAACACAAGAAATTGCTAAACATTTCAACCTCTATAATACGAACTTCATCTTAAAGCATAAACCGAATTACTTTTTGAAAGGCTGACATGCGCATGAATATTAGTTTTATGAATGAAGTTTGTGAAACAACGCTCGCTCAGTTTGACTATCATCACTGTCAATAACACGAATTCTTCGACGCTTGAGGGCAGACTACTCATATATGTGATTTACAGTTATTGTGCAGTTCTGAAATTTTGCATCACGGAAGTTTTCACCAGCTGAATGACTGGAAGTTTCTTTCAGAGGCCAGATTGAAGGCGGCTAAACTGTTTCGGGCAGGACATTGTGAGAGGCTCCGATGGGAACTTGACAAGGAAATGACAACATTATTTTGACAGTTATTTACAACAGGATTGGAGAAATTGTTGGAACTTGATGGTACAGATTTGTTGCAGAGAATATTACTCATTTATAATTTCAAATTAATCCATTATGCGTGAAACTCACTAACGTAACCATTTATGAATTTCCGTAAATGGGTTATACTGTACAACTGTAATGTTTTTGTACGCGATTTCCGAATATGATCTTGTTTCGGACGAACATTTTGGCAAATATTTTACTGCTTCAAAATAAAGGGAAAATGCTTTTTTATTGTTGTTGTGACAAAAACATGGCTTAGACCTTTCAGATATTTTACATATAACGCAAGGTTTCTTAACTAACGTCGCTGTGAGAGCTTTGTTTACTGCTAGTGTTGGCATTCCATCGCTAGGGGCGCTGCTATTGTCACAAGGAAACCTCGAGGATAAAGTAGTCTCAGCCTCGTTTGAGAGTATGGTGATACGGGTTTGGAAAACGATAGTATCGTTTTCCTGCTTGTAGGAAATGACGGTAAAATTCTGGCTCTTTCTTGAGTAGGAAATTGGTAGGTGTATAATAAAAGCGATTATCAATATGCACACCAACTGATACCTAGCATCGGTCGACCCAGTATTAATGACATAAAACCTTCCTTACCTTTATGGATCGTGTCCTCGTGTTTACCATCCACCATTTATTTCAAAGCTGGTAAAGATGTATTTCTTCATATACAAACTGCGTCACTGATAGTAAATGCAGTCTAGTTAACTTAGCAAAATATATACTTCCGGTTGTAACATTGGATTTCACGAAAAGCTATAGAAAGTCTGAGAGAATACGCGTGAAACTGACCTGAGAGCTTGGCAACATTTGCACTTGTCAAGGTCAGAGGTTATTGGGCTTACTTTAAACATGAAATAAAGATAAGATATTTGTGTGTATTTCTATACATTCATACTGGGTAATGTAATGTTGTTGAATAACCGTGTAAACTTATTAATGCACATTTCCTGCAATTTACCTTCTATGACAAACCGTTTGTCAGGCTTTCTTTAATGTAATGCCTATTATGCATGTGACTGCTAATCTACTTTTTATAAGTTGCAGATTCTTGTCAAACGGATGTTTGACTGTTCTCCATATAACTCGAAATCTGACTTTTGAGTAAAGTCATTTTTCAACGAGAATGTTGTCGAGGTTGTAAATGTACCACAAGTATTATTAATATGTTTCTTTTGTAACATATCTGAGAAGAAGCATGAATATCTCATCTGGATTCAAGGTAATGCTAAGATTATTAAATTATTGAAATTAATAATTTCTGAGTCCTAAAATATGAATAATTCTGCGATTGCGAGACAAGAATACCATAACATTTAAACTTTTGCAATTGGGCGTATATTTAAGGATCTCGAGGATGCTTTGCAAATAATCTAGGTATATTTTCATCATATTGCGTCATACAAATAGTTTTTAAAATATGTCTTCTTTCTAAAAGTATGTAACTAAAGAATCCTGTATTTTTCAAGCTTTTTGTTACGAGTAAAGCCTTTCTTATCTAGGAAACAAAATCTTAAGAAAAAAAATTTGAAACAGTTACATTCTAAAATAAAACTTAGTGAAAAATACAATTGTATTATGAATGTTATTATCAATCATTCGTTGACTTAGTTTCTGTACACAGAAAAGTCGTTGACACCATGTAATGGTCCTTTATATCGTCGAGATGCAATCTAAGAGTAAAACTGTTTTATATCTATTGATTGGTGTTGGAAAGTTGGTACCAGTTATAAATGCGTGTGAAACGTACCTCAAACTCATTTGTGCGCGTGTTGCAGTTACAAAACGTCCCAATATTTCCATACATATATTAGGTGATTATTCACATAAATACAACATATGACTGTGCTATTGTAATACGTAGGTTTGTGAAAATTATTTTTGCAATGTGACATAAGCAAATTTTGCTATTATACAGTTTTCAGCCTAACCTCTCTGTTGACCAAAAACATTGATTCACCAATGTTTGTAAACATCAGATCTATGTAGATTTGTACACACTGTCCGATCATCTCGACTGACACAAATATCATGATACTCATATTTTTGCAGATGAGGATTAATATTTGGTAGCAAGTACTAACAATTTGTTTAGTTTGTCAATATCGCGAAGCCGTCACCAACCCCATATAATACAGTCTGGAAATTTGGGTCCGTTGATTCCGTAATCATGATTTTACTTTTTGATTTACCATTTTTCACCCATACAAGTATAAATTTAACTATAAAACAATAACGGAATCAGCTGCATCTGATTTCACAACGACGTTATACGAGGGTGGGAATGGCTTGACTCTATTGCCTTCAGTTCATCCCTTTCTTTGAGTTAACAACACCAATAATGCTAGATTCCAGTAAATCACAAGAATGAGGAAAAACCAAAAGCACACAAAATCAAGTTTTTCTGATACTTCTCTCCAGTAAATTGCAGCATGACTTTGACTATCCTCATCAATGAAAGCATCAACTTTTTTGGTGTCTAGTGCCTGTTTTCTATGTGCCCTTGCAGTATAACTCTGATTTTTTATATAGTTCGGTAATTCACGAACATATATGTTACTCCAGGTTGTTTGAGATTGTTTACTCAATCCTCGATCCCGACTTCGATTACTATTCATCTTCCTCGCAAAGAAGTTTGCGTCACCATCATCTGCAAATGAATCAGTGAGCTCCTTTCTTGGACGTTTCGATACGATATTTGACAACCCCGCTGCGACAACAGAGGCGCTTAATCCAGGCGGGCTATGGTTCCCTTCTATGGTACAGGTGAACGCTGAGGGCGGTCAAGGAAGTTCCAAGTGCACAGATCAACATAATGCCCAGCAAATAGATAGCTATGGGGAAAGTAATATTTGTATTACTGAAACAAATTAACACAGAATGCTATATTCTTATACAATCTTTTCCTAACATAAGTTAATTCAGAAACTTGTAGAGCAGCTTTGTATCTAATTGATGACTCAGTATGAAATAACTAAAGCGACATTTTCGACATCAGCTACAAAGTAATGTATAGTAAACAATCTGCCTTTGAGGTAAAATGGATTTTTTCAAAGATCCCGTTCTTGACGCTCTTTAGTTCGTATTGGTCACGCTAAAATGTATAACTTACTTCGAAAAAAAATTCTTTAGCAAAGTCATGAATCAGCGTAGATATTAATTTCTAATGAAATCAGCCTATGGTTTTAATTAACATACTTTGTGTTGCGTACAAGCTTTAGTTGTGCAAAGACAATACGGACTAATAGGCAATGAAAACTAACAACTGTAAGTACACTGTTATAAGTGTATCTTGCGAGACGTCGTGGATTTCCTATCAGGACAAGGTAGAAATGAACAAGCAATTATAACATCCTTGAAAATAGTTAAGATTTGTCGACTCATGCAATGGTTATCAAAGACAAATGTAACATAGTTAGCCGTTAATGGTAAATATCCCATAATCTATGTTACCTATGTAAGGGATGGTGACGGACGTCGAAGGCAGCAGAGTACTGAATAACGTCAGTAACATACTGTAGGCAAGCATGAGTGTCAGGCTGTAACTAACTCGTTCTCCTGATTCCACAGGTAGAATAAACGTCCACGCCGCCAGTACTGACATGGCTACGGACGGCAGGATGAAGTTCGCCATGTAAAATTCGCTCCGTCTTTTGAATTTGAAAGCAAACGTCAGCGTCGGAAGTGGCTTGTCATAAATAAATGAGAGTATGGATGTGTTGCGACTTTCGTAATTTACAAGTTCCCATTCTCCGTTTCCCTTGTAGGTTGTCATATTAAGAAGTTTTGAATAATCCGATTGCTGCTCGTCGCTGAAGAAAGGATCAATTGTATTTGCTGGCCAGCCAATGATTTAAATCCCACAGAACTGTTCGTCGAAAGGAAAGAACGCTGCATTAACCTCGCATTTGCATTCTGAGTGAACAGGTATGTCTAATTGCTTGTCGCCATTTGAAAAAAAACTGCTGGTAACATGTTGAATTCGTGCCAAATCCACTGATTTCCTGCCAAACTGAAACATTAGAATAAATAGATAGATGCAGGATAGAGTGAAAAGGTCAAGAACACATAAAATACGCTTTCCCTGTTGATTTAGCTTATCATTTTAACTTGAATACAGTTCTTAATTAACTAGAGATATATTATATATGTAGTAGGTTTCTCCCTTTCAGTGTCATGTGACATAGGGCAGGAGATCTAAGGAGTAAAAGGCATGTCGTTATGGTGTCAAGTCAAAGGACTTTGAGAACACTTTAAGATGGACAGGATTGTAATCCTGTCACTGAGGTTTCGGACATCAGGGCATGGGTCAAAAGGTCAACAATTGCATGTCACGATGCCATAGCGGCATCGGCCTGATATTGAATAATTTTTATAGTACTTTCCAAAGACAGGCTTTTAATCTTGTGACCAAACAATTGGGCCACAGGGTAAGAAAAAGAAAGAAAGTAAATAGGCTGTCGCCAAATCATATTATCACAGGTATGGAATGAAATAGTCTTTAAGAGTATTATGAAAAAGACTGGTTGTAGTCATCTGACTGATTCCTAAGAGCCCCTATGAAAGGTAAGAGAAAACAAAATTAAACTATGCTGTCATAATTATTAGCTCTTAGTACGGTAGATGTTTGTTACGATGTACCTCTCCATAAAGAAATGTTTCACATGAGGATGTGATTCCCTGACCCTCAAACGTTTGTCATACCGTCTTTTTTGGAAGTAAGGGGTTGAGCATATTAGTCTTATTAGTCTTTTTTGTTGTGTCTGTATGTATGTCTGTCTGTCAAGATGTAAATCATTATTTTCATCCTTGATAGAAGAACAAGTGAACACACACACACACACACACATATATATATATATATATATATATATATATATATATATATATATATATATATATATATATATATATAATCAAAATTGGAGGATATCCTGGAACAATTCCCACTCACTGATTACCTTCCTTCAAACTGATTTCAGTCTGAGAATCAGACAGTTCCATAACGTGTTCATTTTGCGATATCGACTTTCCGCTAGTTCAAATTTGGTTATTTTATTTATTTATCGTGTGAATTAGCAACCTTTTTTTCAGTCGACATTATCACCGTGATAACTACAAGCAAATGCCAAATACTTACTTGTTAACGATAACGAATACCGGTTCCAAACGTTCATCATTACTGTATATTTTACCTGGAATCTAGATTTATTCCATGCAAGTCTCAAATCCGTCCAGTCCTACATAATAATAAACATAAAACAGAAATTATTATTTACAGAATACAATTGACATTTTATAGCTAGAGACAGTGGCGTAGCGAGGCAAAGTGCCGCCCAGGGCCAACTACCAAAATTACGCCCCGAATCCATTCGTATTATTTATGATATATACGGTACTCTTACCAAATTGCCGCCCCCTAGAAAGTGCCGCCCCTCCCCCCCCTCCCCTTGCTACCCCACTGGCTAGAGACACAATTAACTTACTTTTTCTTAACGAATGGTCGTATCAACATGGGGTCTTTACTAAAAGACTTCTTATGATTTATGGTTGGTCTTAAATGAAAATGGTGCCACTCAGACATCCAGTATGGCCACCACAGTATCCAGCTTGAAAATCATGTTATCACTACCCTCCTGAAAGAATGATCATATTAGCATGGAGTTCTCACTGAAAGACTTCCTATGATGTCTAGTTGGTCGTAAATGAAAATGGTGCCAATCTGATCTCCAATATGGCCGTCACATTGACCATCTGGAAAATCTTATAATCGCTACTTTTCCTAGATGGCTGATTATATCGACATTGTGCTTTCACCAGAAGACTTCTCATGATATCTACTTGGTCTTAACTGGAAATGGTGTGTATCTAATAGCCAGTATGGCCACCATCGCAGCCATCTTGACAATGTTGTTATTGTTGCTCCACCAAAACGGAAAATTATATCAATATGGGGTCTCAGCAGAAGACTTCTTGTCATGTCTTGTTTGTCTTGTTGGTCGGGGTTTTCACTAATAGACTTTTATGATACCTACTTGGAAATAAATTGAATCGTTCCAATCGTACATCGAATATGGCTGCCACGGTGACTGCCTTGAAAATCTTGCTGTCGCCACTCCCCCTGAATAGATGGTCATACTGATATGGGGTTTTCACTAAAAGACTTCTAATGATATATACTTGGCCCTAAATGAAAATGGACCAATCTGACATCCAACTTGTCAACCACAGCAGCTAATTTGAAATTCTAGTTCTCGCTGAAGAATATCAGAGATGGTTTCAACACTCAGCAGTTAAAAGGAAAAAATGATCTTGTATTGAATTTTCGAAAATTCTTCTCGCCCGGTAGAGCGTCAGTCCATCCAGGGTCTCTTGTTACATACGTGCACAACTTTTTGGTGGATGCAAGTATGCAGTTTTCTCTGGTCTTATTCCTTCTCGTGCCTTAACATTTTCGAATTTTGAAATTGAAGAATGTTTCAAAATTAATATTGTAAAATATTGTGAAGAGATGCATTCACGCCATTTGCGATATATTTTTGTCTTTACACAAAATTTACACTCTTGATGGTTTTATAAAACTCAAAGTGAAAGGATAAACAGGGCAACACACCGAGTCAATCATCTATTTAAATGAACCGAATCCAAACAGTAGTTTTTAATTAGTTGATTGCAGTGCTGACGTAAAATCATGAATAGATAATTATCCAGTTAGTGTATATATGTGGCACAGATTGACCAACACAATATCATCCTGCTTTTATTACTATGAAGGACCTGCCTGAAAGGGTGAACACATTAAAATGATATTAGAAGGAGTGCACAGAGTAGATCATTTGTGCATAAAATTCATATTTTGACGGTAAGAAAATACTCATCATAAGAGCACACCGTCGACTTTGAATCTGAGCATAAAGTATACAGTGTCAAGTTGCCACTTATTTTGTCTGCTTTGAATTGCATTGTAACTGCTTTTTTAAAGTTTTAAACAAAATCTCAAAAGAATAAAGTCACATAAGATTTAAATGCTTCAAGTTTACTGGTATTTCTATATGTGTTACTTTAGCAATTAGGGGGTAAAAGTATAGGCTTGAAATAAAAGCCACTATCATTTTGGAAGCACAGTTGCTGCTGCAGTCTATTTCAGATATATAATTTTACAGAGTCTCAGATTTACTTACAAACAGAAACACTCCACCATTTAATTAATATATATATATATATATGTGTGTGTGTGTGTGTGTGTGTGTGCGTAGAAACCTATTTTAAAATGGCAAATACCGATCGTCTTTCATTCTTGCTTTCTTCATTGCTGGATTCCATGGGATTCAGTCAACGTATGATAGACTTTAGAATAAATAACACAAGGTACAGGGACGTAATTGGTGTATTAGCAGATACGAATTTAGGCAGTATCATGACAGGGGGAAAAGCTGAGGGAACATCGCACTTGGAACAGGGTGATATCGATGCAATGTTTGTCGATAAGTTTATAACCGTCAGCGGCCGACATGTTCATCCACCCAGCCCGCAACATACAGTGCTTTATACAGAGGACAGGGCAGTCCATCCCGGCTACACATGGCTACGAGTGGGTCATCACGGAAAAATGGATTCCGCTATAATGCAATCCCTGGTTCCAATGGTGAGGGCAAATTTAGTCATAAACCAATACTTGTCAAGTTTTGTCTTTCGTCAGATTCAGCAGCACAATGTCATGCAGATCGCTCCGCCAACTTTGCAATTTCAGCGGATATCAGGACCAGCACTGCCGATACTATACAAGGGTATTCAGAGGGATAGAGTACGTGCATTTCCCCACCCTAACTGGCCCGTTCAAGCGTCTCAATGGATGCACAGATGTCGGACGCACGGATGGCCGCCTGAATCCATCGTGACAGCTATTGTACAGTACGGATGTCATGTCGTACCCAAGGGGTTCAAGGGGAGTCCCTCAGAGCGCATGGAATGGTGTATGTCATTCGCTGTACACGAAAAGTCAATTGTACAGTTATTCAATCTGACACAAAAACACGTATACATTTTACTTAAAATCATAGCAAAAGACCTGAAAGAACATTTCCATGATTTGCAAGATCTAGTAACATCGTACACAATGAAAACTGTAGCTCTGTGGCAATTAGAACTTCACCACACCAGGGACTGGGACCCACCTCACCTGCTGGATCGACTGATGGAAGCTCTACACTTTCTGAAATCGTGTGTAGAGAGTCAGAATCTGCCAGCTTACTTCATCAGGGAAAACAATCTGTTTGACGGGAAAATAAATACTGTTACGGCAACACTTTTACACCGTCTACTTAATGATTTGCTGTCTCATGGACCTGTGTGTGTTCTTATGGTTCCCTCCATACAGCAACAACTTCAGACCATGAAGATCCCAGGCTGGAGACATAGTCTTGGTGTATACTGGAGTGGGATGGAGATGGACAACATCATAAGCCATTGTTGTCATGACTATGTGCCTATGGATCTATCTGAGAGACACATACTTCATGTTCTATCGCTGATCAACTCACCTGATATGACAAAACACAGGTCATTAACAAAAGGTATGTCAAAGATAATGAAAGCTTCACTTGCATATATCCATATAGCCAAGGTCAAGAAGGTGGGAATTTCAATTAGAAAGAAATATGAATTCTATCGATCTTTGCTTCATATCGCTTCTACCAACATTGACACAGATAGGATGGCTGGAAGGGTTAAATTTGCCGGGGTGCTCCATGTAATTGGACAAGCAAAGCAAGCAATGGAAACACTGTATTCCATAAAGCATCGGCCTCAGTGTAATGTATCTAGAAAGTGTAATTTTCGGCACATCTTGAGCGAAGATTATGTGCTCAATAAAACCGACTCAGATTATATCCAGGCTGTTATCACAAGACTTGGCAGAGACAGATTTATACAACAATGTGTATCACTAGTTGTGAGGTACACCATGGAGGAGATAGACATTGTTCCAGATGTTATCAAATATGAACTCTTCCACGTTCCAGAAACTTTCTTTAGCAGCAACGGAGCCTATGTTGACCCCGATTTTTTGAGTAACTACATTCTGTACAAATGCCACACAGAGCTAGGGGATGAATCAAATGCCGAAGCTGCCTTCATTAACATGATTAGAATCGCCAACCGGGAATGATTTGATCCGTATATGGAATACCGCGAGGTGGTGCTAAATGTACTGGATCTGTGCTACCTGGAGAAGGAGGACTACCTCAGAGGCTACATATGTCTCTGCCGAGCGATGAGTCTCCGTCCTAGGCTGTTGATGGAAAAATGTTCGACATCTACACCTTGGCACATAGCAGTACTTGCGTCCAAATTAATCAACAGGTGAATATTGTCAGAAGAAAATAAAAGTACCGCTCCCCGTTTATCTATCTATCTATCTATAGATAGTCTCTCTCTCTCTCTCTCTCTCTCTCTCTCTCTCTCTCTCTCTCTCTCTCTCTCTGTACATAGGATAGAACAATGCCAATTTCGCACGTTCTCAAATTACTCCGCTCGAAATGGCAATATTAGTTAAAAATTTACATTAAATTGAAAGTGACAAAACACTATCATATAAGCATGTTAACATACGAGAAGGAATGGCGATGTTTAGGTGTGTTTTATTTATGATGATTTCGTTTCCTTGTTTAATCTGTCTTCCCTCTTCACATGGTCATTGTAATTGATTCAGGTCGTACCCCAGCACTCCAGACTGCTACCTCCATACCCACCCTGAGCAGTTTCACTCATAAATATACAAGAATCCCAATAGGTACGATCAATCTCTGGAGAAAACAACATTGAGGTAAAAGACAGCACTTGATTTTTAAGCTAGCTACTGAACCCCGACACCCCGTCACACACACACACACACACACACACACACACACACACACACACACACACCTCTTTATCTTTCCAACATCTTCAAAGGTCGCATACAGACTGATTTCTAACACGATAAAGTTACATGTTAAAAGTGGAATTTAGTACATTAAGAAAAAATATTTCCCAATAATTTTGAGAGAAAGGAAACACACTTCCAGGCTAGAAGGGATGATGGAAAGAAAAACGAAAGATATAACAATCTAAAACAAGTTGAAGCAGGTTTATTTTCTTGTTTTAAGTTTACTCAAATAATAGAAACTTTCATTTTAAGGAAAAGTTCAATGTAGCAACTAGATGTTCGCCGAAAGGGATTCAAAGTGCTAAATCTCTGTCTAATTGTTTGGGTATTTCTTCAACAAAGAAAAAAATCCGCGCTGTAGAATGTTTAATATGTACATTTGTGATTAAAGAACATGTAGCATGTATCTGACATTATTTCGTGCGCTTCAGTTTCACATAGTTATAGTTAGCACTGTTTTTTTCTTTAGTTCAATGGATTTCTCATGTGTATATTTTTATGACCGAGACAATTTAAAAAGCTACCATAAATGCTATTCATTTCTAATTAAAATATTTAACAACCGTGTTTTAAGATGGACGCTGGCAAGGCAGTTCTACTTAAATGTCTCTTTATTCTTAGATCAGGGCAGTAGGAGCAGTAGTAGTAGTAGTAGTAGCGGTGGTGGTAGTAGGACTGGACTGACAATAGCGCTAACATTAACTTAAGATGTAAAATATTTTAATTTAAGCTACAGCAACTACATTTTTTTTGTTGAAACTAGTATTAATTTGAAACTAGTATTAATCTGAAACTAGTATTAATGCAAGTTTTTTAGATGAGTGATAAATGAAAATATCGTTTCGTTTTTTTTGTTGTTTTTTTTTATAAATCAGCTTTTTTTTACATTTTGTGGCAGCAGCCTTTCCAAACCTAATGAGTATGGGCCGCCACTAACACGATGCTTCAAGATGAGCATTGGAAACCTTAAATGTAATAGACAGTATCAACATTCCAGTACATATTTTTTCGATGTATTAGTGACAATAATAACCATAACAATGATAATGACAATAAACATTCCACACTCCACCTTGACCTTCAAAAATACAACCATAAGATTGGTCGAACTTATGAAATATTCATCATTGACAATGTTGATAATATCAACTGGTGGTAACATTTTAACAAACACCAATTAAATAAGTCTTATCAAGTGAAATTTGTATTTCATTTTGTTATAGTTAAATTCACTTTCAGTATAATCATCATTAACGTGATAAGCCCTATTGAACTCAAACCTGAAAAGTAATAATTAACCGTCAAAGCGATGTCCGCTAGCGTTTCCGTGAGAATCTAATTAAGTACCGACTGTACTTTGATCTGCCACTTACAGAAGTGTTGGTTTGTTATATTGTTACACTCAATAAAAAGTATATCTGCTTTGATATTATCAAATTAATTACATCTTTTTCATCAAATCAAGTATGTGGGGTAGAATAAATACAGTTAAAAGGCACGAAAATCCTACCTGCGTAAGAAATAGAAGTCACAGTAGTGTGTCAAGTCAACTAGTTGTAATTGTTCAATCGAACACTGTATCTAGCATTAATCAGTAGTTTCTCCTAATAATTCGCACATGTGACTAGGGATAGCAGGGAAACGGGGCGAAATGTGTTCTCCGTGCATGCAAAGCTTAGGTTCATAGATAGGTTCATTATGGAAAAAGGAGATCAAAGTTTATAACGAAGTTGAAATTTCCGAGTTTGGCAGTCAGCGGTTTGCTCAAGTATGAGCGGAAATTTCAGGATTAATTGCAATGAAATCACAGCATCTATATTTTACTGAATTAACAATAAAACGTGCAGTGTCGATGTTGTTGTTTGTCGAAATTAAATTTAGAAAAGAAAAAAAAAATAGTTATATTCGGTGCCAGCAATAATACTAGAGAGTATCGGTATTCACATGCAAACAGCAGTGGCGATGTTTAAAAATTCGTTATCGTCAAAGTAAAGATAATTTATATAGCAAAGCAAAGAAGTTCATTAGAAACGCTATCTACTAACAGTTATTCCCAACACGATCATAAAACGGTATTCAACCATTTTGTCCCCCCCCCCCCCCGCCACCACCACCAAACACACAGACACTCTATCTGCTCTCATCTTGGATACCCATCCCATTATGTTTTTGGACCCCGTTGTGCGCAAGTTATCGAGAGAGCGAGAGGATATATATATATATATATATATATATATATATATATATATATATATATATATATATATATATATATATATATATATATATATATATATATTGCATTCAATCCAGAGTTTTAGACATACTAATGTTTGTAAGATTTTCTTGAATCTTTGGAAAAATAACTTGCTTCAATTACAGGTCACAAGATGGATGTTCAAATCATCAAATTACCGAGCCACATTCAAGCTGCTGCACTAAACGTGTAAGACGTAGTAGGAATGCGCCATCAAAAGCTGATCCATGTTCTCAACAGCCATCTTATCCTAAGTGTCGCGGAGAAGGATACAAAAATGATGGCAATACTCGGACTTCATCTTCATCTGAGAGGAATCCAAATATTACTCAAGCGCCTGAATCCCCCAGGCAGCAAAGGCAGCTGATTGAAGGTAATGATATATCGAGGCCATATATGATTTATCAAACAGATAGAAGCATACCTATATTGGGAACACACATTTCTCAACAGGGACAGGCAAGACCTACCATCTCTTCGCTAACGTCTAGAGAAAAAGACGGAATATCACTATCCGAGTCCTCAAGTCAATACAATTCCTCTAACACAGATTTGGTTTCATCGGTGACAAGCAAAACACAATCCTTTCAGAGAAGATGGTAATGCTTTACAGACTGTCAGGAGAAGCAAGTTTTTGCCTGTCAATGTCCACTGCAACATCAAAACTTCACAGCTTCAACATGAATTTATACGCACGTCTTCAGACGATGCCCTCTCTACAGCACTTTCTGGTGATTCCGCTAACCAAGGCATTCGTCCTTTACTACGTCTCCCCATCTGCGAGGATGATGATGTATAGTAGCGGATAATTTTGAACTTGTATGAGAAAAATCGTCCGTTTTTCCACTCGATATTAGCAATGAATTGTAGCGTGCTATCAATGATTGTGTATAAACTAGTGCCTGTAAATACACTGTTACTGTGTGACTATAACAACAGAGGATTAAGATACATTTGAATCATAAAGAAGTTCTAGCAGTTTATAAATCCAAGAAGATGCAAAATACATGTCCGTGTATTTGAGAACTTCACGGAGGTTGTCGAATGACTGTTGTTATTAAATTCTCCGTATTCGTACCACTTTTCGTGTCTTCTACTGCTGGAGGCTCAAACTTACCTTTTTTTATATATCTTTTCATTAAAATCAACATGTTAAACTCTAGTGTATAAGATCGGCATCCGGTTTTAAAATAAAAATCTCACTGGTAATTCAGATAAGCAGAGTATTTAATTATGTAAATGATAACAATGTCTTTGGGTGTGAAGATATTCCTAAATATAACCACATTGTAACCCAAAAGGTTTTCACTTCTACTTGTCGTAGAAGATACTTGGTTGCTGTTCTGGTCAGAGCTTAGGTGAGTGATAAAAGAAAATATCGTTTCGTTTTTTTTTTTTTTTTTTTTTTTTTTTTTTTTTTATAAATCAGCTTTTTTTTTACATTTTGTGGCAGCAGCCTTTCCAAACCTAATGAGTATGGGCCGCCACTAACACGATGCTTCAAGATGAGCATTGGAAACCTTAAATGTAATAGACAGTATCAACATTCCAGTACATATTTTTTCGATGTATTAGTGACAATAATAACCATAACAATGATAATGACAATAAACATTCCACACTCCACCTTGACCTTCAAGAATACAACCATAAGATTGGTCGAACTTATGAAATTTTCATCATTGACAATGTTGATAATATCAACTGGTGGTAACATTTTAACAAACACTAATTAAATAAGTCTTATCAAGTGAAATTTGTATTTCATTTTGTTATAGTTAAATTCACTTTCAGTATAATCATCATTAACGTGATAAGCCCTATTGGACTCAAACCTGAAAAGTAATAATTAATAATTTTGTTCAATCATTCTCCACAACACATCGTGTGGTGTTACAAAGAGTGGCAATCCGCTTACACGTTGCACAAAGAAAGTTAAAGAAAATCCATTTGGTTTGTGGAACGCATTTCTCGCGAAGACGATGGGCATGTGTTATACTCTAGTCAAACGCATATCGTCATCTTCGATGACATGTTAGGTGAAGACAAAGAAGAGATTAAACTTTGGTTTACACGAAAAAAACATCATATTAATGCTAGTATTATTTACATTACTCAAAAATTTACTTCAACAAAGTAAAACTTATCGCACCACCAGTCTCAATGCTCAATATTTAGTGTTATTTAAAAGTCCAAAAGACGAATCTCAAGTTCAAGTCTTGGCTAAACAGCCTAGTTGAATTATGTCTATGACGATGCCACTCAATTGCCACAGACGTATTTACTAATCGATTTAAAACCTACCACACAAGATTATTTGAGATTTCGTACGTATTTGCTTCACGATTAGTGTCAAGAAAGAGCTCAAGTCATTTACACATCGCCTTCCTCGTTTTCATCTGTCTAAAAAAAAGAAACCATAAAAGCACCATTCACTTCTTTATTCTCTGACAGTATTCAGCATGACTTCCTTTTCATCTCATCCTTCTGCTAAATTGATTCGTGCTCTGTATGTCATCAGTCGCGACAAAACTGCACAAGTGCGTTCACATTTGTTAAAAGCCATTCTCAAATAAGTGTTACGATGGTTATCTTTGACAGCATGTCAACTACTACAAGGAATTATTCATATTCCTCATCAAACAAGACGTAAAGTAGCTTTGACACAACTGACTCATTCAAGAATTGATACTCAAACCAATAAACTAATCATCTTGAAAGCGTGTGGAAGTGGATCTCTATGATGTGTCATTATTCGTTCGCTTCTACTATGCCATCCTAATGCCGCAACTGAGAAAGCAAAACATACTCAAAATCTAAAAGACAGACAAAATTAAATGATGAGAAGTGAGTTCACACTCTGCATCAACTTTTCCTAATAAGAAGAAAACCAGAAAGAAAACAATCCCTTTAAAAAAGCAAGGTGCTCACACAAACCTCAATCGCTGATCGTCTAACTAGACCAGATTTAAAGAAAAGTGTTACCTCGTCTGATGAAGCAAATGGAACACAATCTCTACTTCTATTTGTGGTTGTTCCCCACGACGTCTTCTTTTGCCCTAAGAAAAAGTGCAAGACATAACAGGTATGTTACAAAGTTTACCTGATTCATCCAAACAAGAACTGGCACGATTTCGTCTGTTGAGATTACCTCGCCATCCATAGTGCCTAAAGTGAATTTTTGTTGTTGTTTGTTTTGTTTTGTTTTGTCTAATCGTTGTGGAATATTGTATCATTCGATGAGCAATTATGAGCTTGAGTTCGCAGCAAGGAGATAAACAACTGTGCACTATTTTGTTCAGAAGTTGTATTGGCTATCTTCTTCCCAAGCCTTCGTTGAAATATACCAACAGTAACAACGGTAACTTCGCCAACGCCAGTCACAACTCTTCCAGTCACAGTAATCCTCTGGAACCCTTGGAAGAGCATTCTCTTTTTGCATCATGTGTCTCCTCGGAGACAAGGACCATCCAAGTATGAATAATCAGTTTGTGTTAAAATTATCTAGTGACAGTTCTCTTGATGTGTTTCCCAACAACAAATTATATTGTTTCGCGGCCAAATTACCTCAATCCATACAAGTCTTGAATAGTACAGCAGATAAAACTACTTTCGTCGTATAAATATTCAACGAACAATTCCAAGAAGACTTGGACAAAACTGATCCTGGCTATTACGAAAAGAAAAACAACCAGCACCAGCCAGTTCCCGGTTGAATATCTATGGCATGAAAATTCCTGCAGAATATTAGTTTAATGCTCGACGATACTTTTGGCAAAGCATTTGACAAAACCAACAGACGTGTACTCATCGAGTACCATCCACCTTCTCAAATCGTATTTTTCCGGCAGCAAAACGCTGTCCATCACCTTTTCTCCCAGTTTTCTGTGCTATTCTGGGTGGAAACACAGCTCTCGCTCCTACCAAAGACATCAACAACAACAACAACAACTTATTCTCCCCATTGTATTCAACTAAGAATTCAATATGTTGTTTGTGTACTCTGATATCGTCGCATTTCGTCTTATACAGCGTAGGGTGAAACACGGCCGTTCGCTTGCTGAGAGTCATTCCTTTCAAAGTGGATTCTGACATAGCTTCTTAGGACGAGAGAGCAAACGCTTATCACGTTCACAGATAATGTGTGCATCCTCATTGTCTTCATCTCAGTAAATCGTATTTTGACAGTGTAAATCATAGTATAGACGGAGATCTTGGACAAAATGATCTATTATCAAAAGAAAAGGTCAACGTTAAACTATATTTTCGAAAACGAGTCTCCAGTGAATTGTAATTCGTGTATTCTGTGTACCGAAGAGTAGCTCCAACACGAGGACATGATTTGGGATATATGTTAAAATCGGTCTTTTGTACAGTGGCATCCGTCTTGAAACATATCATTACTAAAGGGTTGCATGTTTTAAAAGATGCGGCCTTGACGCAAGGGAAAGAATTTATCCAAAACGTACTGATCGACAAACAAAGTTCCAAACAAGCGTTAATGAAGACAGGAAAATGTGTGCTGACTCAAACAGAAAATACATAACTCCTTGGTCGCCGAGACACCCCTATCAATTTACTTCACACTCCTGTGGTACACATTACTTTCTCTTCCACGTCAAACCAAGGACCACTCAGAAAGAGGCGTCGAAAACCCATCTGACGTCATAGACACGAGCAGAAAAAGGATAAGAAAAGAAAAGCGGTCAGATTTTGTTCCGTTTGTGAATACTAAAACAAAATGATGCACCGATATTATTGAGAATGTTCCAAGACAGAACTCGATCTGTTTGCCTTGCCAGACGACGATGACGATGCAAGAATCCCAGTGGGATGAAATTCATTCCGTGTTTTCTTTGACCATTTCAGCTCCTATCGAGCTTGAAATCAAAGGACAAACTGACGACTACAGCGATCTGAATAACAGTTACTTGTACTGGGAAGTCAAAGTTCTAGAAATCGACAACACCAATCCAGGTGCCGATGCCAGAGTGGCTCCTGTCAACATTTTCATGTATTCATTGTTCAGTAAAGTGACTTTGTACTTGAGCAAACTGGTCAGCAGCATCCAAAGAACACACACATCGATGCTTGTGTGGTGTGGAAACCTGACACCTTGACTGCCTTCAACGACACAGAGTTGACAAAAGATGACGATCCTCACAATGTTGGATTTAACGATGGCCAAAATAAAATCAAACAAGGACGTAGGTTAGACTTTGTGGATCATTTACACTTGGGCATGTAGTTGCAAGACAAGCATATGTTAAATGGCGTGGATGTAAGTCTGAGACTGAATCGAAGTATGCCGTGTCCCAGTTGATGGCAAACATTAACTAGTACACAACTATTATCGAAGAAGCCAGACTCTGCGTACGTCGTGTGGAGGCCTTACCTAAAGTGTAAACGACATCAGTTAAGTTCTGAACAGAACAGCAACCAAGTAACTTCTACGACAAGTAGAAATTAAAACCTTTTACATTGCGGCTGGACTCCGATCCATGTCTTCCAGGGTAAACTGCCTAAACGTTTGTTCATTGGCATCGTCAGCAATGCTGTCAACAACGGAACTATTAATTAAACTCCTTTCCAGTTCCAACACTTCAATGTGTTCAAGATAGAAGTCACCCGAGATGGTCAGACGTTGTGTCACAGACCTTCTGTACCTAATTTTGCCCAGAAAAATTACATGAGCTCTTACTTGAGACAATTAGGAACCAACAGGACCCATAGAATTTTGTTCCACGATTATGCATGTGGAGATCCTTTGTTGGAATTTGATTTCACTGTAGACCAAGGCAGCAACGATGAACTTTTCCACCCTATAAAATCAGGTCAACTCCGTGTGGACTTTCAGTTTGTACTTGCCCTTTATAAATCATTGAACGTGATCTTGTATGCAGAATTTGACAATGCTCAAAACAAAAAGGTCTGAGAGAATTGATGCTAGAGTTTTAAAACATGGAACACATGGGCATAGGCAATGATGATGTTTTCCATTCATAACAGTAACAACAGCAGTCATAGACACCAAGTGGAGAAGAAGATGAAGAAAGAAAAGACAGTCACGGTGTCATGATGGCCAGAACAAGAACAACTCTTAGTGCACTGTTCGCTCGCCACTTGACTGAAAGAATCACGTTCCTGACCAGAGAGCATTGCTATGGTTGTCAAATCGATCATCCTAGTCAAGTCAAGTGCAACACGACAAATGTTTGATGATAAGTCAAGGAGAAAAGTTGGAAGAGTATCTGGAAGAAGCATGCACACTCATCCCAGAAGAGACGATCTTGAAAGAGTGGTATAAAGAATTGAGTGACCATTCTCTATCTCCATTTACTTTCCTGGAGACGATACGCGTCCACCAAGCTCTCTTGCAACAGGGTACCGAGACTTCCAGTTCATCTACTTACTTAACAGACCTTTCTAAAGAAAAAGCCAAGTGTAAAATCATTACCTATGATTACCTGTGAGAAACAAGATGAATACATGGGGACTTCATAACCTTCTAACCCACAGTTCTTACACAGCTTCCTGGAATCAAGTAGTGTGAGCAGAAGATCAACTTCCTCATCGAAAACCTAAAGACGTTTGAGCTTATATCATCAACACAGACGACTGTCATCGCCCAGGAACCCATTGCAAAGCCGTTTACTCTTCCTACGACCACAGTGTGGAATATTTTGATTCCTATGAATTCCCTCCTCTCAAAAACGATATCATAGACTTTATAAGTAGAAATTATGTATCCACTCAATAACGTGAGATTTGAAGGGTCAGATATGATGGCGTGTGGACAATATTGTGTGTGTTTGTTTCATTAACGTAATCTTGGGTCCAATCAAGAATGAAATCAGTATTGATGTGCAATATTTATATATATTTAACGATTTTAATGGTTTTCGATATGGGAAGTGCTTGATTCATTCATTGAGGGACTCACTATCGTGCATCAACTTTCTAGTGAAAATTCAACAAATTATGAACTGTAATGATTCAAAAATGGTATGTGACATTAAATAAAAATTAAAAAAGTATTGAAACACGTTTCTATAATGAAAAATCCTAAACGTTACCGCGATAAACATCCACTATCAATTAGCGGAGTTGAGCAGAATTTGCCGTGCCATGTGATTAACGTTTTTTCCTTGTTTCTAAAAATAGACTAATATTCGATGACTTTCTTTGTGGATTTTTCGTGCTGATAAGTATTACAATTACCAAGTAAATATTTTATAAATATAAAAAATTTTTTTTTAGAAAACAGTGAATCTTGGTCATATCGTTTTGACGAAATGACGGATATAAACTTAAACAGTGAACACATGTCGGTAAGGTAT